>JALMGJ010000001.1:234002866-234247866 GCA_023362775.1 Charina bottae | reverse complement strand
TAGCTGCATAATACTTTTTGAATGTTAGCTCCTGGAGCCCTCCACTGGCTTTCTCCAGTAGGTAGCCAACTTTTGGTTTCAAATGAATGTTAGCTCAAGTGGCACAGCCAGTACTGGTGTAGGATCACAGACAGCAGAATTTGAGATTCTAATGGGAGAAAAGCTAATGTGGCTCAGCAGGTTAAACCACTGAAGCTGTAGGGCTGCCGGTCGGAAGGTCGGCAGTTCGAATCCCCACGCAACGAGGTGAGCTCTCGTTGCTAGTCCCAGCTCCTGTCGACCCAACAGTTCGAAAGCTTGCAAGTAGATAAATTGGGTACCACCTTAAGTGGGAAAATTTGCTGGCGTCCTGTCCTGTCGGGGGTCAGGTTCCATCGGACGGAAGATCTTTCGAATGGCGGCAGATCCCGGAAGCAACAATACCTACAGGACGTCAGCAGCCGGCTCCGACGCAAGGCACCTTGGGACATGTAGTCCGGAAAGCCAGGAAGAGTCAGTTCCCTTACCCCCTCCCCTTGCGTGCGGATTAAGTAAAAATTGTATAATGGAAAATGTATAACAATGTATGTAAACCGCTCAGAGTCCTCCGTTAGGGAGGAAATGGGCGCGGTATAAATATAAGAATAAATAAATAAATAAATAAATAAATAAATAAATAACAAAAAACTTCCTTTTCACTTGTGTCACTGGTAAAGGAAGTGAAATGAACTGAGTAGAGATGGAGAAATGTGCCAGTTGTAGTTTCTCTCAGTTTCTTATGTTGGCAAACCTCTCCTGTTTAGCTCATTGAGCTTGTTGTTCTGTTTTTTCAAAGTTGCACTAAAATTTTAGATAGATTTTAGTGCTGATTTCTTCAAACAGATGCATTTTTTGCATATTTTCAACAAAGATACACACTTTGGGAAACAATTTCCTTAATGCAATGCATTTTTGTACATTAGTTTCATGAATATATGCATTTTAAAAACTTTCACGTGCATTTTAAATTGGTAAACTGTTTGCAAAATGTGTAAAAGTGTGAATTTTGGAAGTGAATTATGTTTTGAATTGTGTATAAGGGTTTTGAAAAGTGAAATTAGATAAGTTTACATTCATTTGAGCCTGAAGTTCTAATACTGCACATGCTTGAATGAGTTGTCTAGCAAAGTAAGTGTATGAACAATCACATAGCTGACAAGTCACACCTTGCTCCTCCACCATCACCACTCATTCTCTCTTGATTCAGCACAGACTAAGGGAGGCAGCTGTAGAAGAATTGTGCACACACCCTCCTACATAAATGAAATACAAGCACACTGCCACTAATATATTTTGGGGGGAGATGGGTGGTGGCAAAATTTGAAAAATAAATAAATAAATAAAATATGGTAAGTCCCACAGAAAATGTGGGCAGTAACTTTTAAAGCCTTCCATCACTGGAATCTAGATTGTTTGACACCTTGGAACAATATCATTCTGTCCAGCTTCTAAGATTGGTATTAATCAGAGAGCCAGTTTGGTCTAGTGGTTAAGGCAACGGGCTAGAAACCAGGAGACTGAGAATTCTAGTCCCACCTTAGGCATGAAAGCTGGCTGGGTGACCTTGGGCCAGTCACTCTCTCTCTCAGCCCTAGGAAGGAGCCAATAGCAAACCAGGAGACAGAGAGTTCTAGTCCCGCCTTAGGCATGAAAGCTGGCTGGGTGACCTTGCGCCAGTCACACTCTCTCAGCTCACCTCACCTCACAGGGTTGTTGTTGTGGGGAAAATAGGAGGAGGAAGGAGTATTAGGTACGTTCACCACCTTGAGTTATTTATAAAAATAATAAAGGTGGGATACTAAATAAATAAATAAATAAATAAATAAATAAATACATACATACATACATACATACATACTGTACATTAATTAAAGACCTGTGGAGAGTGTCTACTGGAATGCCACCAGCTTGAGAAAGGCTGATCTATGTAGCACTGGTTCTTGATACTGTTAGATAGAATGCTGTTAGTTGCCACGCAATCTAATATAGATACAAAGAACCCCTATTTCAAAAGTTTTGTGATCCATGTGATACTTACGGTGTCCCACAAAAATGGAGCAAAACAATCCTGTTAGAAACAAGCACTGATCATGAGATTCAAGGCAGCACGAAGGAAAAACCTAAAGTTGGTTGAGCATTCAGCAATAACGCCTCCTGGTTGTTATTGTGTATCTCAAACACTGTCTGGCTCACCGCAGCACCGTCCTTCCTACAGTGCTATCATTTAATTGTAAGGCAAAGATCAGAGGTCTTTAACTCTTTAACTGAATCCCAATGTCTGCCAAATTCAATAGCTGTCATTCCTTTAGAAAAAGACAGTGCAAGATGTGTGTTCTGATCTAATTTTACAGAAAAGAGGCACAATTTACATACCGTTTATTTAGTTATGTCTCCAAAATCAATACCTTTGTCTGTAGCTCTTTTATTTAAAATACATCATGACATGGCATACTGCTATATAAATGAATGTTTCTAAACCCACACGTGGCTAATGTTTTCATCTGGCAAGCATTTTTCCTTAAAAAAAAAAGCTGCAGAATTTAATAGAAGAACCCAAATGTGTATTAATATTGGATTCTTAGAGAATAAGCTTTTAAAAAGATATATAAAAACAACATTTCTAAAATTATAAATATTGTTTGGAAAGGTCAGTCATTTACCCAGGCCTTATTTTCCAAACGGAGGACATATTTCAAGCAGAAATAATAGAGAAGGAGATATGTTTAAGAGTTACAAAAAAGAAAAGAAAATGCTGTTCAATAGAAATGATGGTTGCCATAGGCAAAAGCATGCCAACCAGCTTCCGCCTGTGTTACCTCCCCCCCAAAAAAACCCAGCCTCTTTTAGGTAGACTTGAAATGTTTAAATAACTACAGGATAAAGATAATGCATATGGCATAAGCACCCTGTCTTACGCCACAGGTGTCACTAAAGCCGCCCTGAACATGGCCCATCAAATTCCTTCTGTGTAAGCAAGGATTGGATTATGATGAGAGAGTACAGCAGTCCTCTGGAGTCCAGCTGGTGTCCAGTGACTGTATTAAGAGTCGAAGGGAATGTGACTTTTTTCCTTCTAGTGCTTGTGCTGGCACAAGAAAATGCAGCCCAACACTGCAGAAGGTGTCATTAAAGCTCTGGTTTTAAAATGTCATAATATTTGGAGACATGGAAGTTAATAATGATTTTGGATGATTTAATTTGACATTATTATTAATAGCATTTGAAGTTGCTGTGTGGAGCTCTATCTATCGGAGGATATTCCATAAGCTATTCTGTCTCCAGGGGAGAATGTTAAAATCTGAGCCAGCTCTATAGGGCTCGGCAACTCCTCTCTTCTGTCCCCATTCAGTCAACCGGCTGCAGGTCCGTCTGCATTATCACAAGGCCACGACTTATGCCTGTCCTAGACACACAGTGCATACACAAACAGCACTGCCTACAAACTCCCGGGCACCAGCAGACCAGGTCTTATCATCTTGACAGTGACAGAAAAATGATGTATTGCAAGTTATTTAATTCTGTTTCCATTCTGCACTTTCAGTATTTTAAGTACTCCTAGAGTGGCTGGTTTTTTTTTTAATCAATATAAATAGCATAATGGTAAAAACAAGAGTAGCAACTGTGACATTCAAACAAACGTTATCAGAGGCTGATTAAAAGCAATTCTAAGAGCAATCCTATATACATTTGCCTGAGATTCAGCAAAACTGAAAATAATGTAACTTTCCTCTGAATAGGCACAATTAGGAAAGTTTTTAAGAAAATAACGTTATCATCCGCCTAAATTTCTCCTTACTTCTGATAAGGATAGGGGTTTCCACTTTATTCCTAGCACTCAAAAACGAAGCAGAAGGCTCTGCGTTGACTAATGGCTACCTCTCCTGGCCTCCTCTGTGTCCAGGGGCTGCCAGTCAGAATGAGTGAATAGAGTTAAATTGAATTTTTTCCTTGTGGTGATCTAAACCTTATATTCCTCCAGAGGAGAAGAGTTCATAACATTGTAGTGATCCTTTCTAGAACTATGACAAAGATTTACTTTCATTTTATCTTTATAAAATATAATTGGTATACAATATATTCCCACAAAACATATCACTGAGGATACTCTCTTCAGTACTAAAATAGTAGATGGAGAAGCTCCTAAGAAAACCAGAGATCTAGTGTGCATTTACCTCTGTAAATCTGCACCTGTTTCTTTTTTTATTTAATTTTGGCCAAAACTGCTTAAATTATAAATCACTTTCTGCTTTTCTCCTGGTCTCCAGTTTGTTTTATCTGAGCAAGAAACTGTGTTCACAGGGCATACCTACTCATGGCTAACTGAATAGTTCCCTACCTGAAATAATTCAGGTGCCTGAGTTCACACAACACTCTACATCATAAATTAATTATATAAACTGGCCAATCACATTTTAACACAGCAGATTGTGTGAACCTAGTCCTGTGATTAGCTTAAGGTCCAGTGTGTTGTGCCCATCCAGAAAACTGGGTTTATGCTAGTCTATGACTATAATAAAGTTTTGATTTTATTTGAAAACTGGGTTAATTGAATAAACCATGGTTCACCATTCAACATGTCATCAAAACATAACCAGTGCCTGAGTGTTATAGTTCCATGGACTCTCCTGTAGAAAAGGCATTTCAGTGGTTGAAGTATTAAATGAGTTGGAAAGATGTAGCTATTTCTCAGCTCAATTTTCAGACCTTCAGAACTCTAGGCAGCTTCACAAATCCTATTTGTTCTACAAACCTGTACGCTTTCAACTAGCTGGAAGCCAAAAAGGCTTTGTGCGTGATTCTGTGAACATACTGGTTAAGCTAGAAAACAGGTTAAGCAGAGACAAACAGCCCAGAAACAGTTCATGCTGAGATGCTCTGAGCCAAGGATTTTTATAGATCCAGGAGGATCCCCATTGGCCCTTTTTGTCACCTGACACACTATTTCCTATACCGCCCTCTGGCTATTCATAGTAGGGATGAAGCACAGTTGTGAGCAAACCAGCAGCACCCTCTTCTGGCAAGATGTGCACAGAAAACATAATAGTGCCTTTTAGAGTTTCTTGTTCAAAACCCCCAATGTCTTCTGTTAGCACAGTGGAGAATGTGTAGGAAGAGGCCAGCACTAGATAGCTGTGCTTAGCCTAAACTTACAAGTATCTGTGGAATCATGTGGCACTTACAACAAAATGTTGCATCTTGCAATGCTTCTTGGGAAGTGCTTAGGGTGGGTAAGCTCAACAATTGTTCTGGGCCCTTTGCTGAATTTGGTGACTTAGCATTAATGAAGCGGGGGGGGGGGACATTAAGTTAACATTAACACCCTTTCCTCAAGTTCTACAGCTTTTTTTAGACAGGTGACAGCACACACGGCGGCGGTGGCGGGCCATCAGAGCTTCTGGGTTTTCGTGCGGCACACCAGGACACCGCCGCCGCTGTGGTGCGCAAAAACCTGGAAGCCCTGTGGCGGCGCACGAAAACCCGGAAGCACGGCCACGTCCGGGTTTTCGCACGTCGCCGCCACAGTGCTTCCGGGTTTTTGCGCGCTGCCGTTGGTGTGTTGCCAGTGTGAAAAGTTTGGAAAGCCCTGATCTAGAGAGCTGTTGCAGGACAGTGCATGCTGTCTCCCTTCCTTGTTCTCCAATTCCCTCTCAACAATTAGTCTGCATTCTATAGCTGTCGGACTCCCCATTCATCTTTCTCCCAGGTATTTTCATATTGGTTTTCTTTTCATCAAGGGTTTCCCCTTTCTTGTGAGCCAGTTTAGTCTAGTGGTTAAGGCAATGTGCCAGAAACCAGGAGACTGTGAATTCTAGTTCCACCTTAGGCATGAAAGCCAGCTGGGTGACCTTGGGCCAGTCACTCTCTCTCAGCCCAACCCACCTCACAGGGTTGTTGTGGGGAAAATAGGAGGAGGAAGGAGTATTAGGTATGTTCGCTGCTTTGAGTTATTTATAAAAATAATAAAGGTGGGATAAAAATTAAAAAAATAAATTAAAAAAACCTCCCTGTTATTTATTTATTTATTTAATTCAATTTAGGTGCCACCTGACTCCAAAATCACTCTGGGTGGCTCACAATATAACAAACAATAAAAGTACAAGACAAAAGGATAGACAAATATCCAAACAGGGGCTCCTCCATCTTAACCCAAGGCCTGTGAGGCAAGTTGTTACTAAAAGTAACCTAAAGATAGGCACTTGGAGAATGACATATTTTCCTGGTTCTGAAATGCTTCATTCTATTCGATGGGCTTTTTATGCTGGGATCTTCAGTATATGTGATATTCGGAATAGAGCTACTAAATCTGGGCTGCAAAAATCCAGATGGCCAAAAGAGGGCAGCAAAGAGACACAGACAACGGTAATCCTTTGCTTTTCTCTCACGGTCATCCAGATTTTTGAAGCCCAGATTTTGGTAGTTCAAGTTGGAAATGACTCAGGATTTCACAGCCTCCATAACAAATACAAGCCTGCTATTCAGGATCAAGATTTGGGCAGGACTCTTGAAAAGATCTGTGTTGTACTCTTGCATTCTCTGGCTGGAAATGTTGCCTTTTTATGACAAGCCTATTGTGCCTAAATAAGGTGGAAGTGACATCTTTTTTTTAAAAAAAAAAAAACGGAATAGCTCATATTGGATAGGTAAAGGTAAAGGTACCCCCCGCACATTTGTGCAGTCGTGTCCGACTCTAGGGGCCGGTGCTCATCTCCGTTTGTTAGCCGAAGAGCCAGCGTTGTCCGAAGACACTTCCACAGTCATGTGGCCGCATGACGCCGCGGAACACTGTTACCTTCCCACCGAAGTGGTACCTATTCATCTACTTGCATTTGCATGCTTTCGAATTGCTAGGTTGGCAAGAGCTGGAGCTAGTGCGGGAGCTCACTCCGCACGCAGGGCTAGGGATTCGAACCTCCGAACTTGCGATCTTCCAATCAACAAGCCTGGCGTCTTACCCGCTGAGCATACTTTCTGGTTAATTTCCAATATTAAATCCTTGAGTACAGTGCTGCAGTATATGGTGACAAATCAAATCCAACTATTCAGCTTCGTTTCAATTGACTTGAATATTTTATTTGTTAGCTTTATATCCTGCTTTTCCTCTAAGTGCTCAGGGTGACTTGCATGGGGATGTCCCTTCATTTTTATCCCCCCCAAAGGAAACCTGTGATGTAGGTTAGGCTGAGAGAGAATGACTTGTCCAAAGTCTCCCTGTTCCTGTTCCAACATCTTAGCCACTACATCACCATATTGATATTAGGATTTTGATATGATGACAACGATTATGATACCTATGTCTTTTGTCTTGTGAGTTGTCTTGTAAATTACATACATTAAGAAATCTCCAAAATTCCTCTCCCTTTATTTTGCCTAACGGATTCCACAAAAATTACTACCTTGGCTTCTTCCTGGGGAATGGCATCAAAAAACCTGACCTCTCAAGCATTTCTGGCAATACTTTCAGGGAAATATTTTTGTAATCAAGAAGGCTGCATACTTAAATAATAAAAAGACATCTCAAATTTGAAGAAATTAAAATCTGTTCCCATTATCATTTTGTGTGACGTGTTCATGTTAATGCTGGTTATCTGCTTACGTCTGGCAAACTTTTGGCCTGGCACTTTTCCTTTCATTCCTTTTATTTCCCTTTCCCTCTCTCCCTCTGCCCACTACCCTGCTTGACTGAATTTATTCCCATGTTCTCTGAATCAATATCCTGAGTGTGTGTAAATTTACAGCATGTGCCTCCTGGTTAGTATGATGAGTATAACAGCTTGGTTTGTAAGGTACTTTATAGAGATAGTGTGAACATAAAATAGTGTGATCACAACATGCATCCCAAATATCTTGGGGTCACACTGGATAGGACACTTTCCTATAAAGAACACCTGATGAAGACTGCTGCCAAACTGAGAAGTAGAAACAACATTCTACACAAACTATGCGGCACTAGCTGGGGCTCGACAGCAGATACGCTGAGAATGTCTGCACTCAGCCTGGTTTACTCAGCAGCAGAGTACTGTGCCCCAGAGTGGCTTAATAGCCTGCACACGAGAAAGAGCGATACACAACTGCATGAGTCAATGCGCATCGTTAGTGGGACGATACGACCTACTCCCACATACTGGCTGCCTGTTTTTAGCCATATACTACCTCCGGATGCAAGACGAAAGAGCACCCTTCTTCAAGAATATTGGAAGATTATTGGTAATCCCCAGCTACCAATACTAAATGACATAGCCTGCTTGGACCAAAACAGGCTGAGATCGAGACATCCAGCCATTTCTACCGCTAAAGCTCTTCTAGAGGATGATTTCAAAATCCACAACACATGGAAAGAACATTGGCTAGGAAACTGCCCTCCACAATGCCGAAGCTTGCCCTGCATCTTGGAAAAACCACCTGGATTTGACCAGCCCTGTGCGATATGGACAACCTTGAACCGAATTCGCACGGGTCATGGTAGATGTGCAGATGCCCTTTATAAATGGGGCAAAACAACATCATCGAATTATGACTGTGGGGCCAAAAAACAAACTATCCAACATACAGTATAGTGACAGAGTGTCAAAACCGAGCCTACAACGGAGACTTTGCTGATTTCCTGGCTGTGACAACTGAAGCAAAAAACTATATTTATAACCTAGACATACGTTTGTAATTTTCCTGTCTATATTTTATATTTCATATTTATTATGCTCTATGTTTTTTATTGTAACACGATGTGAATGTGCCATATGATAAATAAATAATAGTGTGATCTTATTTGGAGTAAAAATGGGCTTTGGTTGCAGTTGTGGCCTACTGGCCAAAATGTACCAGTACTGCCCTTACTGTTAACTGGGAATGCTGTGTATGGTATGGTTGCAACTAAGGCTGGTAACACAAATCTCTGCATTCTCTATTTTTTCTAAAAAGTGTTATGTTAAAGTTTCAGTTGACCAATGCCATGATGGGTGGCAGAGGTCAATATTTATGGGCTCATCTGCTGACAACCATAGCATATGGAATATTGTGATCTGGAATGTTAGAACAGTAAATAGTAAAAAGTATGAATTAATGAATGGAAAGGAGGTATGAAAGAAAGAGTAGCTATGTTGTTTGTGAAATGAAGAAAAAGGGGAAAATATAATTGATGTGAATAAAGCTGGTCGAATACTGCGGAAGTAGAATTGATGAATATATGCAGGGAAGTGAAGATGTAGGCTACTTTACTTTAAATTTATTCAATTTAAATGGCACCCAATTTGAAACAACTCCGGGTGGCTTACAACAAATGTAAAAACCCCAGACCTCAAAAACAAAAGAAACAGAACCAAGGACAATCATCTATTAAACAACTCTTTACAAACCTCTCTGAGTTGAACTCACTCCATGCCCTGGCCCAATGCCCAGGGGACAGCCAGGATGTCCGTGCCTTTTGAAAGGCCAATAGGGTCAGGGGCATCTGAATTTCAGGAAATAAGGGCAGGGGCCATGGCAGAGAAGGCATACTTCATGGGTCCTGTCAAGTAACATTAATAGAAGGGACCCAGAGCAATTGTGAATGAAGGGACTAAAATATGTATCCCAAAGTAGGAAGTGTCATCTAGATTGTTGTGGGTGCATATGAAAATAGGAATTCATAGGTTAATGTTAGTTACATCCTGTGAATGCTGATAATGGAGAACCAGGGAAAAGTTTGGGAAAAAATGTCTAATATTCTGAATGAAGGCAATTTTCGGGGAAAACTATTTTGTTAAGTGACATGAATTGATGGGTGGGAACAAAATGAAATAGTATAGAAAAAGTAATTAGGACATTTGAAGACCCAAGAATGAGTGAGAATGGTGATTGACGAGTATCTACTTAGGAAAAAAATATGTTTTGATTTAAGCATAAACCTATTTGTGTGTATACATGGAAAAGCATGATTCATTTGATTCCACAAAAGTGTGGGGAATTATGTTAATGGGAATTATGAAAAAGGATGCTTGATGAAATGTTGATGAAAGAGACTCTGTATGAGCAAAAATGCATAAAACAGACAAAAAATGAGGATGAGGAAAAGATACTGTAAATGTGCATGGAGAGAAAAAATATACAGTCATTGCAAAGTCAAAGAGAGCAAGCTGTAGTTAAGATAAAAAGCTTTGCTCTTCAGTTGGCCATTGAGAAATGTATTAATGTAAAAAAGAAAGTTTATTGTATATCTGCTGATTTAGAACAAGTGTATGATAAAGCAAATTGGGTTGAATTATAGAATGTTTTGTGTTAATATGGAATTCAAGATTGGTTGCTGAATGTGATGAGTGATATTGATGGATGTAAAGCATGCTCATTGAGAATAAATGGAATGCTTAGTGAGTGGTTCAATACTGAGCAGGGAATAAGACAAGGACATGTGATATCTTGGTTATTTAATGTATTTTGGGATAATCTATATGGAATGCTTGTGATGACAATAAAGGTATGTTGATTGGGGATGTGAATGTATGAGTACTCTTGTATGCAAATAGTGCTATGTTGTTGACTGAGAACCCAAATGATTTGCTGCAAATGTTAGATATACTGTATTGTATGGTGCTATGAGGATCTGAATTTTAATGTAACAAAGACTAAGGTTCTTTCTTTTTTATATATATAATTTTTATTAAGAATGTTTATGTAAGTAAAAAGCAAATATAAAGAAAAGAGAGAAAGAAGTAAACAGAAAAAAAGAAAGTGTAAAAAGCAAAGCAGAATAAGAAAGAAAAATAAAGAAACAAGAAAAAATATGCAACTTTCTACCTTCTTTTCAACAGTTATAAACAAACTCATTATCCCTCCTCCCTCTTGGTATTACAAAAATCTCTTCATCCCCTTAGTTAATCCTTTTTCAGTCATCAAAACCATAAATCATTACTTCACTTTTTTCCATTTTCAGCAAAAAGTCCATAAGAATTAGGTTCTTTCCTGTTTCTGGGAAAAATGGAATGAACGATCCAAGTTAAACATAAATTGTTAAAAATTAGAACAAGTAAAACTTGGTAGAATATTTTCCCAAGATGGGAAAACAGAGACATTTTAAGATGTACAAATGTACATTACAAAAAAAAAAGGAAGCTGATAATATGTGAGAAAGGTATGTTTGTCAAAATTAGCAAAAAAGGCTGTGTCTAAGAATGTGCTTCTGTCCATTTTGATATATGGAGGTGAGAGTTGGATGTATCAGGAGAACGAAAATGATCTGAAGATATAAATCAGTGTCCTGTTCCAAACAAGTGATCTGATGTGATTTGGTCATGTAAGGAGAATAAATGAGGACTGAATCACACTAGGAAAAGTGAATGGGTTGAGAGGAAGGGGAAGACAGAGAAAGTTACAGTTGGATGATGTTGAAGGAATCCTCAAAGCAGAGAGCTGAAAAGGTTTAAAGAATAAAATGCAATGTATGAATGTAGTGGTATGGATGTAGTGGTAACAAGGATGACCTGCAAGTATGACCTGCAAGGATAGAAATGTGTGGAGAGATATAGTGAACGGTGTTGGCATAAAATAGGTTTTGCTGTATTTCCTTTTCTTTTTCTCTTATCTCATATCTTTAATTTCTTTTGCTTATTATTTCTTACCCCTTTTCTGCAATAACATTGCTTATCCTGAAAAGGAATAGTGTGATGGGTATGTATGCATATCCTTTGGAAAAATAAAGACTACTCTGAAATGTTTGGTGAGGGCAGAACTAATCACCAGCACAGATGACTTTCTGCTGTTGTTGATTTTACTGAGAAGTTACTCAGTATTCCAAGAAAGACTTTTCTGGTAAAGAACTTCAGCAGATGAATCCCCTTTCCTAGGCTCTAGGAGTCCTAGTGGATTGTCAGCTGAACATGAGCAAGCAGTTGGATGCAACAGCTAAAAAGGCCAGTACAGTTTTGACAATGCAGTTTTCTGCATTAACAGAAGCACTGTGTCCAGGGAATTAATTTTTCTATTGTAATAGTCTCACTGTATGGAGTGGTGGTTAAAGTGTATCTGGAGTACTGTGCCCAATTTAAAACGGTTATGAAGAAGCTGGAATGATAAGGGTCTGGAATGGTTAAAGGAGCTGAGTATGTTCAGGTTGCACACGAGAAGATTAAGCACAGATATGAGAATGGTTTATGAATATCTTAAAAGATGTCACTTGCAAGAGAGGGTCGATCTCTGTTGAAAATAAGAGAAGAACAAGGTTCAACACATTAAAATTAAAAGAAAAGAGATTCTGTTTGAATATTAGAAAGAATCACCAGTTAGTGAGACCAATCTGCTTTGAATAATCATGGAACAATGTCATTGGAGGCTCTCAAATTGGAGCTAGATGGCCATGTGTTTAGAGGATTTAGCAGATTTCTGCATGGGATGGAAATGTGGATTAGATAACCTATAAAAAAAGGTAAAGGTTCCCCCCGCACATTTGTGCAGTCGTGTCCGACTCTAGGGGCCGGTGCTCATCTCTGTTTGTTAGCCGAAGAGCCAGCGTTGTCCGAAGACGCTTCCTCGGTCATGTGGCCGCATGACGCGCGCGGAACGCTGTTACCATCCCACCAAAGTGGTACCTATTAATCTACTTGCATTTGCATGCTTTCGAATTGCTAGGTTGGCAAGAGCTGGGACTAGTGCAGGAGCTCACTCCGTCATATGGGGCTAGGGATTCGAACCTCTGAACTTGCAATCTTCCGATCGACAAGCCTGGCGTCTTACCCGCTGAGCCACCACGCCCCTAGATAACCTATAAGTCCCTTTAAATTCATACATTCTATAATTTGATGATTCTATGACTATGAACTATAGAACAGGTTGCAATGGTGGCTGCAGAAACCTTACTTTCTAGATTCTCTTTTTTAAAGTTCAAAAGTTCTGCAAGGAGCTTTCAACTCAGTTTTAGTTTCAGACACCCAAATGCCTTTTTCCTGCCACCTACCTGGATTTCATGTTTTGTGTCAATAGAATAACACAATCCCAGTTGCAGAGTAAAGGCTTGATTTTCCATTGCATTTCATTATTTGCATCCTCAGTCTTCCTTTCAATGTGTATTTGTGTGGCAAGTGTCCAGCCTGAACTTAATATGAAAGAAACTTTATCAGTATAATCTTTCTGGTAGTCACGAAATGTTATTATTTCTGTCCAGCTAGAAAACACAAAACAGAATCTTATTGATTTGTATGTTATTGCTTTAATTGCATCAAATGACATAATTGGTGTAAATAGGGGTAATGATGTCATTAGCATGTATGATTGTGACATTTAACAATGTAATTAAAATGTGTAATGACATGGTAAATGTCCTTATTAAACTATGTGAGAAATGCACTGCAGGTGGATAGGCCATGATTTTTGAAAATTTTTTTTAAGTACACTGTCATTTTTTAAAATGTTCCTTTAAGAAGTGCTATTGATAATAACAGATAATAATAACAGATAATAACAGGTAATAATAACTGTTCATGATAATGATGTTGATTTCTAAACAGAAGTAACTATGTTCATAATTTTAACCTGAAATAAACTGCAAGGTAGGAAATTATTTAATCTGCTGTTCCCAAGTTGAAATACCTGCTTGCCATTTTCTTGTGTTCCTACATTTTCCCTTCTAAAAAAGTAAATGCTATTACTATAAAACAATACTTGGGTGAAGGCATATTCCATATTAGTGGGTTAATCATGCAAATTTCTATATCATGATGTCCTCTTGTTTGCATGTGACCCTACCTTGCAAATACTTATTCTGGCACCTTCCAGAAACTATCACTGATTTTTTCTTCATTGTATCAGAGGACATGACTAAATTCATGAAAAATAATAATACTATTGTTTTCTTAATTTTAATTGAAATAGAATTAAGTAAGTCAATGTTCTTCATCAGTTTCACTGTAAACTATGGAGAAACTATGCAGAGATTGTTACAACATGTACAAAAACATGCTTTACGCCCAGGAAACAAAGAAAACATTGGACAAAACTGAGACTAGCTCCAGGGATGGAACAGATGGAACTGAGACTAGCTCCAGGTCTGTGTCACCCGGGGCAAACATGGATTCTGCCCCCCCCATGGGTTATTTTGTCATTTTGGTGCCCCCTGGGCATCATTTTGGCGCCCCCCCCAGCACAGCGCCCAGGGCACATGCCCCCTTGCCCCCCCTAATTATGGCCCGGACTAGCTCCACCCTAATTCCCTGAGTTATAAGATGGAGGGAAATGAAAATGCATCAGATTTTCAAGATTCTGTTACTATTGCCTATATCAATAAATTGTCTATACCAATAAGTTTCTTGGTCTGGCATTCCTTGAAGGGCTGACAGACTTGGCCAGTTTATTTTGGGGAATGCATTTCCTGGGATGCCACTCAAGGGCCAGATGATACCTCCTGCCTCAAAAAATGTATGCATATGCTTTGATTGATTATGTATCATCAAGTCATTCTTGACTCTTAGCAACAATGTAGATAGACCTTCTCCAGTATGATCTGTCCCCAACCTGGCCCTTCAAATCTCTCAGTGATGCACCCATTGCCACTGTAATGGAGTTCATCCTCCCTGCTGCTGTTCATTCTCTTCTCTTTCCTTCCACCTTTCCCAGCATTATGGACTTCCCAAGGAACCTGGTCTTTGCATAATGTGTCCAAAATACAACAAGTTGAGCCTGATTATTTGTGCCTTAACTAAGAACTCTGAATTAAGTCTATGATCTATTTGTTTGTTTTCTTGGCTATCCATGGTATTCTCACAGAGTCTTCTATAACACCAAAGTTCAAAAGATATACAGTACTTTTTCCATCCTGCTTCTTCAAATTCCAACTTTTACTCCCACAGTGTGTCACATGAAAAAACAATGTGCATGATTCTGATGTTTTAGGTATAGACATATCACACAATCTGTCTGTTTTCTAAGGACTTCATAGCTGCTGTACCCAATGCTAATCTGCAGTGAATTTCTTGACTGCTGATTCCTTTACTGTTGATTTTTTTTCCGTTCAATCGTGTCCGATTCTCAGAGACTGCATGGACAAGTCTCTGCATTTTTCTTGACAACCTTTTTTCTAGCCTGATGCCTTAACCACTACACCAAACTGGCTCTCTTGATACTGATACTGTTGATAGATGATTGTAAAAGGCAGAAGCTATTCACCACTTCAATGTCTTCGTTGTCAATTCTAAGGCTGGTTGCTGTACCTGTTGTCATTAAAAAAAGGTAAAGGTTCCCCCCGCACATTTGTGCAGTCGTGTCCGACTCTAGGGGCCGGTGCTCATCTCCATTTGTTAGCCGAAGAGCCAGCGTTGTCCGAAGACGCTTCCACGGTCATGTGGCTGGCATGACGCACGCAGAACGCTGTTACCTACCCACCGAAGTGGTACCTATTCATCTACTTGCATTTGCATGCTTTCGAATTGCTAGGTTGGCAAGAGCTGGGGCGAGTGCGGGAGCTCACTCCGCACGCAGGGCTAGGGATTCGAACCTCCGAACTTGCAATCTTCCGATGGACAAGCCTGGCGTCTTACCCGCTGAGCCACCACGCCCCTACCTGTTGTCATTACTTTGTATTTAATCTTAGTCCTATGTTTTCACTGTGCTCCTTGATTTGCAGTACTACGTGCTTGCATGTTCAATATCAGATTGAACTTCACCATAAAACTTGTCAATCTCCTTTTCTTCTGCATCAGTGCTTAGACCATAAACTTGGATAACCACTTTATTAAAGGGTAGTCCATGAAGTCTAACCGATATTATTCGGTCACTGATTGTATTGTACCCAAATATTATCTTTGCTATATCCCTCCTGACTAGGAAAGCAATGCCATTCCTTCTTCATTTTTGTGTCCAGAGTAAGTAAACAGCATGATCTTTGGACTGAAAGTGTCTGATTCCAGTCCATTTCAATTCACTGATGCCTAAGAAATGAAATGTTATTTCATCTTTCACTGTGTTGATCATTCCCATGTCAGCAACTAGACGTCCCAAGGCTTTAATCTAGCCATGCCGCAAACCCCATTAGTCCTCTGAAAGATCCTCAGCTCGCTCTCAGTAGCATGATGAATGCCATCTGACCTGAGGGGCACTATATTGATAATCACTTTATCTTGTTTATCCATGTGGAATACAAGAGTGGTTTACCATGGCCTTCTACTGTGCTGTATCAAATGATGCTTTTACCATTATCGCTAAAACGATCATGTGCTTCCAGCATCTTCCTCTATCGCTGCTGGCCAATATGGGTGCCTGCTTGCTGTAGCTGGGCAGCTGGGATGACTTTCACACCTTGGGTGATCCAGTTGAGAATACCTACTCTTGGCATACACTCCCAGCATTCTTCACTCATCCCTCCAACTATAATGAGGCAGCATAGCAGGACTTGTGGGAGGGGGGATGCCACCACTTTAGATGTTGCCAAACTACAACTCCCATAATTGAGGCCAACATGGCCAATGAGAGAGAACTGTGCAGATGTAGGTCAGAACATAGAAAAGCACCAAGTTGCCATCCTCCAGAATACAATTACTTATCAAGGAATTAGTCTCAATGTAGGACCCATTCTTGAGTAATCATATACAGGTAATCTTCACTTACCGACAGGCCACTTAAAGGCCGTTCAAAGTTACGATGGTACCCCAAAAGTAGATTTCCGACTGGGGCCCAGAATTATGACCCTCACAAGGCCTCCACGATCACGTAACCCAGATTTGGCCATCCCGGAAGTGGCGGCCATTTTGGATCACATGACCGCCTTTTGTACCAGGAAGTCCTCCAGGCTTATGACGCTGGATATCTGAGGCAGCAGGCCAGGTCATGTGGTCGCACTACTTCCTGTGATTTAGCAGCTGGCAGAGGGAGCCTTGTGCGTGCCTTACTGTACAGGAAAGGTAAGTACTTTTTCCATGCAGTACATGCTTACCTTTAACTTTTTCCCAGTTTTTGTTTACCTTAAGTAGAGATTTGTATGGTTCCATCCTCTGCCTGTCTAATTTTTAATTACATTTAACAATACTGAATGCTGGTTTACTGTTTTTAAAACAGTTGTTTTATAAAAATCAGATTTATACACAGTACTGTACAGTACTGTACAGTAACAAAAGCTGCAGAGTTTACTACAGCAGGAAAAAAAGTTACAGTACTGTACAGTACCTTTCAACCTGTTTAGTACTGTACTGTGGAACAAAGATTCCAATGAAGACCTTACAGTAAAAGTTTTTAATAATCAACCAGTAATATTAGTTCAAAATAACAGTAATATTAACTGAAAATACTACTACTGTAGCCACAGAAGCATTTCCATAGTCATGTTTTGGTGGAAAACATATGAATATCACACTCCGCCCCTCACAGTACTGCAAAGTAACTCCTGGTTCACTTAACAACCATGCCATTCACTTAACAACTGAAGGAAACCACAAGCCCCGATCTTGAATCACTTAATGACCGCTGTGATTTGCTTAACAACCGCAGTAAAAAAGATTGTAAATATGAGTCTGGACTCACTTAACAACCGTTATGACTTACAACTGAAAATCTGGGCTCAATTGTGGTCATTAAGTGAAGACTACCTGTATAGGATTTTGCTGAAAATCCTGTTGAAACTGTGAACAGTTTCGACTGAGTTTGGTGGGATACACTTATAGCCATACCCTGCAAGCATCACAGCCAGGATAGACCCATTTTTTTAAACAAAATAAAATGAAATAATGTTTATTCAGTCAATGACCAGCAAGATTTGAAAATATACATCACAAAAGTAAAATCAAATGGTTGAGATAAAATACTAGCATAACAAGGAGTCTCTATAATAAAAATATGCTACTATAATGGTATGATAATTACCTGTGCAATTAAAAATCTAAAATATTACGATCTAGGAGGTAAAAATAAGGTAAAGGTTCCCCCCGCACATTTGTGCAGTCGTGTCCGACTCTAGGGGCCGGTGCTCATCTCCGTTTGTTAGCCGAAGAGCCAGCGTTGTCCGAAGACGCTTCCGCAGTCATGTGGCCGGCATGACGCGCGCGGAACGCTGTTACCTTCCCACCGAAGTGGTACCTATTCATCTACTTGCATTTGCATGCTTTCGAATTGCTAGGTTGGCAAGAGCTGGGGCGAGTGCGGGAGCTCACTCCGTCACACAGGGCTAGGGATTCGAACGTCTGAAATTGCGATCTTCCGATCGACAAGCCTGGCATCTTACCCGCTGAGCCACCACGCCCCTACAGGAGGTAAAAATACATACCACCAAAAACAAGATAACTAACACGTAATAAACCTGAAGTGATAAATAAAACAGAAGTGGTTATTCCTGTGGCCAGTTATGCCTTATTTTTATTGTGGCAACACAGAATTTGGGTACTGCACAAGTGATAAAGGTTTTTAAATCTTCTGGAAGATGGTTCACATAAAAATTGTCTGGTCTTCTGGGAATTTACCTATTAGGGGCAGAATGTAAGCAGACCTAATATCCCTGTAGCAAAAGGGATTCCGGATCATATGTTAAGCCCTGCTCCTGGCTTAAGAAGGGTTTCTTGCAAATAGAGACAGTTCTGAAGATTTTGTCTATACATTTTGGCTTCCTATATGATTTCCAACCTTGGAAAGCTAGGCTTGACTCCCCATTTATAGAAAAGGCTCTCTGTAGTAATCGTTTTGTAAACGGAAGCCATATAAACTGGGAGCTTTATGTATGTGGCCTCTAACTCGGTGTCCACTTTGGATGGAATATCTGCTTTCTCTGGAATGCAGTAACCATTGGTTTTAAAGAAGCACATCATTTTTGCTTTGAAGATGTTTGCTAATGTTTGCTTTAGCTTTCTCTGTATCGTTAGAACAGGAAATTCCTGCTTTAGGAAATGGAATTTATAAATTCCATTTATACTTCTTTATTTCTCACCAGGGGGAACTACAACATTGTTCAAAGTTACCACCATTAAAGATAATGTTACTCTCAGTTCAGGCTTGCCTCCTGATAACTACAGGGATGTATCCATGTAGTTTTGTTGGCAACAATATGGAATATAGCCCAAAACTTTGGATTTTCTGATAGTCTCCCCTCCAAATACTAACTAGGTCCACGCTCATTAGTTTTTTGAGATCAGCCAGGATTGCCAATGCTTTCATTACATAAGTGGTCCTACACTTCAGCACGCCACCTCTATGAATATGAGTGGAATAGTACCTTTAAAAAATGGTATGATAGCATGCTACACTTTCACAGACTGATTAGAAAATATACCAGGATTATCAAAAGGAATTTATCTGTAAAAGAAATGTTGCCTCGACCCATTTGGATTATTCAAACAATTTAGTGTGAAACTGAGCACTTTTTATTGTAGGAAGTAGCAATTATTTGGAATTTCCCTTTTGATTAAACTGATATGTTTATATTTTTGGTGGGGTTTGGGGAAATAGGGGCGCGATGGCTCAGTGGGTAAGACGCCAGGCTTGTTGATCGGAAGATCGCAAGTTCGGAGGTTCGAATTCCTAGCCCCGCGTGACGGACTGAGCTCCTGCACTCGCCCCAGCTCTTGCCAACCTAGCAATTCGAAAGCATGCAAATGCAAGTAGATTAATAGGTACCACTTTGGTGGGATGGTAACAGCGTTCCATGCTGTCATGCTGGCCACATGACTGCGGAAGCATCTTCAGACAGCGCTGACTCTTCGGCTAAGAAACGGAGATGAGCACCGCCCCCTAGAGTCGGACACGACTGTGCAGGGGAAACCTTTACCTTTACTTTTTGGGGAAATAAGTTTGGTTTTTTTTTTTTTTTTACTTCTGAGCTTTTTGGTGTTGTTTAATGTACATGTATTTTTGTTGTTGTTGTTCAGATGTACATGTATGCATGTGTTCTAAAGGTTTGGCCAAATATATAACTTAGTAGTAATATAAAAAAATCAGAATTTTAATTTTATAGCTCTAATACATTTGTGTAAACTTTTTAGATAGGACTGAGAATTCTTTCCTAAGTAGCAAAGTACATAGGATAAGATACAAAACATTATTTGTCAGCTTTTCTTTTACTCCTGTTTCACTTCTTTTTTTCCAGTTGCTTCTTTTTAATCTTCCCTGGTGTGAAATGTTGGAAAATTACTGTGGGTAATTTCCAGTTTAGTTTGCTCCCAAGATTCTCCCAGTCAGAGAAAATAAATTTCACTCAATTCTGTTAACAATACAGTAAATAATGGCTTGATGTTTATTTATCCAACATCAGCAAAAATAAAAAACAGTTTTGTCTCGATTTAGAGTTAACGGGTAAAATGAGACAAAAGGCAGGCAAAAGCAGGAAGAGAGAGACAGGAACAACAGGTAAGAAATAAAAAGTAGAGGACTTAATATCAACCAACTACATTATCTATATCTATCTATATATTAAAAGCCACAGAACTTCCCAGAGTCACTGGAAACATTGCTGTGGGTAATTAGCATGGACAGCTCCAAAGGGAGTGGCTTTTGGTTTTTCCAGTTTTAACCCTTGTACATAACCATAGCAGAATAGAGATGGAAAGTAGACCACTAGGTGATCCCTCCTCTATTCCGCACCATAAAGGAAACGATTTGGTGGACAGGGATGAGGTCTTCTTGGTGATCACTCGTAGCCGAATAAGATTGTCTTCCAGGGGTAAAATCTTAACAGTGGATCCGTAAGTGGCTGTTAAGGCCAATTCTGGAACCGCACAACCTCCCACAATGAGGTCATAGGTTTCCAGGTGGAAGACAGTCACAATGAGGGTTTGCTTGACGTGCCTTCCTCTTAGCTCGCTTCTCCCTTTCGCCCTGTACTCGTGCTTCTTCAAAGTCCATAGCGCCATTAATAAAGGCTGACCTCCAATTGAAACGCTCATGAGTTAGGGCTTCCCAGTTCTCAGTGCTGATATTACATTTTTTAAAATTAGCTTTGAGAGTGTCTTTGAATCTCTTTTGCTGTCCACCAATATTCCGTTTTCCATTCTTAAGTTGGGAGTAAAGTAGCTGCTTTGGAAGACGATGGTCAGGCATTCGAACAACATGGCCGGTCCAGCGAAGTTGATGTTGGATGATCATTGTTTCAATGCTGGTGGTTTTCGCTTCTTCTAATACGCTAACATTAGTCCGCCTATCTTCCCAAGTAATTTGCAGAATTTTTCGGAGGCAGCATTGATGGAATCTTTCAAGAAGTTGGAGGTGGCATTTGTAGAGGGTCCATGTTTCACAGGCGTACAGAAGGGTTGGTAGTACAATGGCTTTGTAAACAAGCAATTTGGTCTCCCTGCAAATGTCCCGATCCTCAAACACTCTACGCTTCATTCGGGAGAAAGCTACACTTGCAGAGGTCAGACGATGCTGAATTTCAGCGTCGATGTCAGTTTTTGTAGGTAGATGGCTGCCAATATAAGAAAAGTGGTCGGCATTTTCTAGTGACACACCTTTAAGCTGGATTGATGGTGCTGCAGAGGGATTGGTTCAAACTTGCTGGTAAAGCACTTTGGTTTTTTTAATGTTAAGCTAGAGGCCGAGCTTTTCATATGCTTCTGCAAAGATGTTTAGGATAGTTTGAAGATCTTCCTCTGAGTGTGCACAGACTATGTTATCATCTGCATATTGAAGTTCTATAACAGAAGTTGTAATTACCTTATTTTTTGCTTTCAGCTTACTAAGATTAAAAAGCTTTCCATCTGTTCGATATATAATTTGTACACCAGTAGGAAGTTTCTCTTCAACAAGGTGTATAATCTTAGCGAAGATAGCGAATAAGGTTGGAGCAATAACACATCCCTGTTTAACGCCTGATTCCACTTCAAATGGATCGCTTTGAGAGCCATTATTATTCAGGATTGTTGCCATCATGTCGTCATGGAGTAGCTGCAAGTTGTTCACAAATTTATCAGGGCATCCGATTTTCAGAAGGATGGTCCAGAGAGCAGTACGACTTACAGTATCAAAAGCCTTAATCAGATCAATAAACACCATGTAGTTTTGCTCCTAATATCTACTGTAATATCTACTGTCTCCCTGGAAGGGTGGAAGCCATTTTGGGTTTCAGGGAGGATGTCTTCTGATATAGATAGGAGATGGTTTGCGAGGATCCTTGCGGGGATTTTGCCTGCCGTAGCTAGAAGGGAGATGCCTCGATAGTTTCCACAGTCTGTTCTATCACCCTTTTTAAAGAGAGTGATAATTATGGCATCCCTAAGGTCTGCTGGAATCTCCTCCCTCATCCAGATTTTTTCGATGAGCTTATGAAGTTGTTGTTTAAGTTCAGGCCTGCCTTCTTTAAAAACTTCAGCAGGAATCCCATCAGGTCCACCAGCTTTGTTATTTTTCATTTGATTAGTGGCTTTACTGACTTCCTCCAAACTTGGGGGTACTGCAAGCTCATCTCTTATTTGTTTTTGCGGGATTTGCAAGAAGACTTCATCAGCCACAGTAGAGTGATGATTAAGGAGATTGTAGTAATGCTCTTTCCAGCGCAGTGCAATAGACTCTTTGTCCTTTAGAAGTTTGACACCATCTATTGAGCGTAAGGGATTTGTACCATAGTTTGTTGGTCCGTAGATGGCCTTTATGGCATTAAAAAAGCCCCGTGCATCATGAGCATCTGCAAAACTTTGGATTTCTTGGGCTTTTTTTATCCACCATATGTTCTTAAGTTCTCTAGTTCTTCTTTGGACTTCTGCCTTTGCACTGGCGTAGATTTTTTTCTTAACAGCACAGTTAATATCTTTTTGCCATATCTGGAAGGCTTTCCTTTTCTTGTCAATAATATGTTCAATCTCACTATTGTTCTCTTCAAACCAGTCCTGATGTCTCTTAGTTTGGTATCCGATAGTTTGTTCACAGGCTGAGATAGTAGAAGTCTTCAATTTAATCCAGTGTTCCTCAACATTTTCAGGAAGTTCCATAGGCAGATGTTCCTTGAGAGTTGATTGAAAGCAAGCTCGTTTAGTAGAATCTTGAAGGGCCATTGTATTCATTTTACGCCTTGGTTTTCTTCCTTGGAGCCTACGATGAGGGACAATCTTTATGGCCATTGTGGATCAAATCGATGGTCTGTCCAGCAGTCATCGGCGCTCGTCATGGCTCTGGTGAGAAGTACATCACGGCAATCTCTAGCACGGACAATTACATAATCTAAAAGATGCCAGTGCTTCAACCGTGGGTGCTTCCATGATGTTTTACATTTATTTTTCTGGCGAAAGAGTGTGTTAGTAATGACAAGGTTATGCTCTGCACATTTAGTCAGAAGTAAGATTCCATTCATGTTGCTGTTGTCAACTCCTTCTTTCCCAATGATCCCCGGCCACAAATCAAAGTCACGCCCAACTCTTGCATTGAAATCGCCCAAGAGGATAATTTTATCCTCCTCTGGTATCTCTGATAAGATGGTGTCCAGCTGGGTATAAAATTTTTCCTTGATATCCAATGCTAAAGAGATTAAATCCATACTCCATTTACAAATAGTTCTCCCTGAAGCCATTGAGGTGTTTCTAAGTATTACAGTCTCCATGCTGAGAGGGACCCATTTAGGGCATACAAATGAATAGTTTGGGGTCAGCCACAGTGCCTCAGCCCCACATTTGCATTCTTGGTGTAATGATAGAGGCCTATCTTATCAGATTACTGAAAAATGTATTTTTATTTGGATCTTCTGATTAAGGCAATGTTGTGGTGCTGTTATTCTCCTCTATCATATGGCTATTGTTCCACTGTCACCTATCAATCAATTTTATTTATTACAGCCTTTATCCAGAAAACCTAGTCTCACCTAAATTTTATTACTGATTTTTTTCCTTGAAAAATATTTCTGATTTGGCAGATTATGGACTAACCATGCCACTGTTCAGAGGGAGACTATAGTACAGTATGGTGCAATTGGTTTGGTGCATCATGAAAGGGCAGCAAATAATTTCTGATAATTGTTTTATTACTTTTACTTCCCAGAAGAGGGAGAGGTGCTTGTGGGCTTCTCTGCTTCAGGTGTCAAATCCTGGCCACCAAGGTTGGCCAACCTTGTGTACTACGTAAGATGATATCTGTACATGTGCCATTTATTTCTCTACCTCACTCAGCACAATGTCTTCAACTTACGCCATTTGTCCCTGAGGCAAGCCAAAGCGCTGTGGTTGTTTATATCCGACTCCTCTTATCCAGAAAACCAGTTAGCTGCAGTTTCATTACCTTACAATCCCCTGCAATTTTGACCTTTTTGCCAGTTAATTTGTTTCCAGAGTGTTAGTTGTTAGACTGCTGCAGCAAAAGTCCTTAAGCACTTTGAAGAAGAAAAATAAATAAATAAATAAATAAATAAATAAATAAATAAATAATAATAATAATAATTCTGTAAGCTTTTCTGGTCCCTAATCCATTTGATCAAATGCATAGAGCATATCCTGTAAGAAAGGTATTATATGACAACAAAAATTAAAGTCTCCCTTAAATCAAGCTTGATTCCTGAGGACTTCATGGATATGTCCATGTAGGTTTTTTTGACAACAAAATGGAAATGGCTTGCTATTCCCTTTTTCTGGGCTTTTTTTTTTTTTAATTTCTAATGTAGCCTATATTTCTGGGTTTTCTGATGGTCTCCCATTCAAGTACTAACCATACTCAAACCAGCTTAGTTTTTCAAGTTTACCCAAGTTGGCTAGATGCTGCCATCTAGCAGGAATATGGACAGTACTTGTGTGCATGCATGCCATTTCTCTCTCAAAACTATACTTCATGCATCAGTAATCCATGAAAGCTTATATAGTAATTAATTTATTAGTCTTTCAGATGCCAAATGACACTCTGTTGTCTTTATTAATTTTAGGACAGCCTTAATTGTCATTTAAATCTGATATCCTGGAAGTGCCCCACTTTAGTATGCCAAAGTGTGAATGATTTTTCCTGGAACGTGTTGGCTTAGATCCAAAAGATGTACTTATTCTTCAGGGTTATCCCATCCCTCCTCTGCCGTAGCCAGCAGAACTCAGCAGAACGTCCTGCTTGGAAAAATGTGGTTTTCACCAGAGGGTTCCAAGCCATTGGGTTTAAGACTTAAACTTCAAGGTGACAGGATAATTTCTGCCTCTGGCAGCGGCTTCAGAGATACAAATTATTGCTTGATGTCGCCTTCGTTGAATGTAGCTGTTCGTGGAATTGGGGCTTAATTCCACATTGATTCCATTTGATGAGGTGGGATGCCTATAGATACCCTGAGTATATTTGGGAGCTGCACTGCCAGGATGGTGTTGTGAATTGTGGATGTGGAAGTTTCCCACTTTAGGGAAGGTGCTGGGAAAACTGAGTTTTCCCTGGACTTCCCTGACAATTTCTGAGTAAATATTTAGCCTTACTCTTTTAACCTATTCAACTTCATAGACAGGTTGAAGACAATGAATCCATTGCAAAGAATTCTGCACACTGAAGAAGTTCTATAAGCTGAATATAGCAGTCGAACTAAAATTCTACCCCCCCCATCCCTGAAATAGTTTTTGAATTAAAAAATATTGCTTGTGCTTTTTTCTCTCTTCCTGGTGAACATAGTTAATTCAGTCACAGGAGTATTTACTATTCATAAATTACGAGGCAGCCTTTGACTACATTGTGAATTATATTGTCGCTAATTTAATCAGAGGAAACCTTTTTTCCCTCGCCTAATGTGTTAATAATAGACTGTGTTGACATCACGTGGATAATTTTTTTAGATGGCTTTTTTTCACAAGGAGCTTGTGTTGAAAGGTTCTACCACTGTATTAATCTCTATTTAGGCTAAAGCTGTTATACAGGTGCCATTTAGATTATTATCTAAAAGTGTGTGTTTCTAGTGAGCATTTTGTTTGTTAGGCTGCTCAGAAAATAATGTCACAGTTCAGAAAGCTGATGCCAACTGTCATGATAAATAGGATTACTTGATTTTTATCAATGAGAAAGAGATAATTTTAAAAGTGGGACTGATGTTTTCAGTTTGAATTAGATACAAATAGTCTTTCAAAGTTACCTTCCAGATTTGGGGACAAAAAAGATTGAACGGGCAGTTTCTCTAAATTTCTCCAGGGGAAGAAGATATTCTCAAGAGCAGCAGTCTTCTCCCCCACACCAGAAGTCCCCCCCCCCGCAAAGCCCATGGGAGGAATAGCCTCCTGATGTCTTCCCTTGGCACTGAACTGAGGAGGGGATGTCAGGAAGGCTGCAGACCGGTGGAGAGAAGTTCATATAATAAAAAAGAAGGAAGTTCAGACATACACCTTTGCTGTTTGGTGACTATCTAAGGGCAAGAATGCCACACTCCATCAATGAGAATTTCTCTGCAGTTCCCTTTGACCTTGGAAGAAATTTCAGAAGCAAACCCTTTCATCAAATTCAACAACAACAACAACAACAACAACAACAACAACATGGTAGAAAAAGATGCAGAAACTTATGTCCAGCATCATTTAAAGTAGACTCTGTTACCTTCACTGAACCTCCAAACAGGTGAGAGATGAGTGCTAATTCTTGGGACCACTTTTGTATTTATTTCATATGGTAACTAAAACCATGTCATACATTTAGGCCTGGCCAAAATACTGCTTAAGATAAAAGCAAGATATTCCCTGCTGCAAATTTCACAGGCCAATCAGATGGGACAATCTGGTAATGGGTAGCATCTGCCACCACATTCAAATGTAGCAGGTTTTTTTAGAGGTCACATAAGGTTTTAAAAGTCTGACCCTAGTTAGTTTTTCAGCATCTGCTAGGTTGTTTGGCTTCTAGCTTCTGGATCACACCTGGACCCCAAAAGCATTTTTAGAAAGTAGAAATGATGGGTGGCTGCTGCTCAGTGCTTTATTTGGGGATGTTGATTTGCCTCCCCACAAAACTTAAAGGTAAGCTGCAGCAGAAAGCATCGTGGCGGAATAGATGGAGTGGCAGGAACAACCTCACTGCCTGTCTTTTGATAAATGTGTGCTTTGTGACCAGCTAACTTCACCACAGCAGCCTTTTATAAAGAGGTAAACCCTACTGGTCGGATCACACTTTCATACTTTCCCAGCATACTCCCAAAAGGCAAAAATATCTTCACCCCAGTGGTTGCACTAGATACATTTTGCAGATGTATTGCCAAAGAGTTGCCATTAAACTCTTTTTGTTGAGTTTAATGTGTGTGGAATTGAGTGTGGAATAATGAAAGAGAGAAGGAACTATCTGGGGTATGTATGGGCATACATGCATGTGTGTTCACATGTGGAGCATGCTAGTCAGCTCAGTACTATGGCCTTCACACCATTGTACAGTTTCCTGCCAAGCAAAAACCGGGTCTCCTTGAGTTTGGGCTTTGGATGCTTGGTGGACTACCCTATTTGTAAGGATATGTATTGCTTCCATCAGCAATATCCAGCTACTCTACTGTCTAATATATTGGTAAAAGACTGTGCCTGTTCAGTCAACATCTGAGGCAAGCTGTCAAAAGTCACTCATGCAGTAGGTGGTCACATTTTGATGTGTCTGTCATGCTAAAACAGTCGTGTACTGACATACTTTATGAGCAATTCCTTTCAGAGAAGACATATAATTTGAAATAATAGGACATCAATAGTGCATATAGAAAATTGCTGTAAAATGAGAACTTTATACTCAGCCTTTTCATACTACAGCTCTTTCCCCCCCAAAATGGGTGACCATGCTATCTCTGAAAATATATGTTGCACAAAGTGTACATTGTTCTTATCAGGCTTTGAGTTAAGAAGACAGGGTAGAAATTTGGAAAGAATTATATGCTCTGCATTATCCCTACACTGTGCTGCATCTAAATGGCATAGGCTTCAGGGGAAACAGTAAATTGTTTTGTGTGGCCACTGGCTGAACAACCTCAGTGGTTTTCTCAGCTGAGACATAAAGATGGGTGGTTTTGATTATGCAGAACCCATGTATTAGTTTTGCACTTTTATGTTTTCTGTATACCTATGCTGTTCACTAATATTTACTCTGGAATAGAAGTGCCAACTGAATTGACCCAACGTGGTCCAACACGTCAACCACAATGCTGCAGTAATGCAGGCAAAGAATACTAATAATGGATATGCTCTAATAAGATTACTATTAGCTCAGCAACTTTTGGAAGCCACACGGCATAGCAAAGCATTCCAGTCCTGTGTTGGGGCCATTATGCAGTATAGACTACATGTCCTTGAGATCATGTTGCCCGCAGGCTTGCCATACTACAATCCCTGTCATACATGATAAATAGCTATGCTTGTTGGAATGTCTGGCAATTGTAATCCAAAAATATTTGGAAACTGGGGAGGAAAGCTGGCATAAGGGATTATAGATACTCAATTAAGATTGCAGATGTCTCAATAAATTTAGGAAAAGCCAAATCAGCTGCAGAAAAGTATGTACATGAGAAGCAATGAGTTCTGAAAGCATTTCATTCATGAAATTCAGGTTTTGAAAGCAACTTCCTATATTATTCTCAATTTTCAGTTTTTTATAGCCAGTTCCCAATGTTGAACAGCAGTTGGTAGCACACTAAAATGACATTTTCTTTTTTCTTTTTTAAAAAACTGCTTTAATTCAATGCTAGGTTGATGAATCATGCTAAGCCAGGATTTTTAAATTACAGTTGGTTGAATCTGCCACAGTGGCCTTTTTCATACATTATGTTTAGCCATAATAAGTAAGTTCACACATCATACTAAGCCTCTACCCCAAACGAACTCCAGAACAAAACCAATTGCATTATGGTATAGTAAACTGTGTGAACCTGGCCAGAGGAGAGAAGGAACAGATTGCTTTCTTAGATGATGATTAGAATACCACACAGGAGCACAGTAATATTCTGATTAGGGAAAAAAAAAACATCCACAATGCAGAGAGCCTTCAATTTCATCAATTTCTTTAAAAAGGTGAAAAAGATGTTTCTGACCCAGAACAAGATACTGAGTCTTGTTTTACAGTGTGCAGATTGTAGCTACCCTAAAGGTACAGTATGCATAAATCTATAGTCATAGATGATCAAAGCCATATCTGTTTCTGCGGGGAATATTGGTGAAATTGGAATGGATGGGACAAGAGTTTGCCTTTTAATAAGATTTTAATTCCTGGCTTTTAATAAGATTTTAGTTCTGCCCCTTGTCTGTTGCAGTACATTATCAGCAAGTTAGCCAAGAGGACTGTAAGGTGTTTGTATTCAGGAGGCAATGGTGAGCAAAGGCAGCCCCTCTTTATTTCACTTTTACTGCTGCTTTGTTCATTAAGCTAATTATAGCCTCCTGCATGACTCCTTTTCATTTGCCTTGTTTCTCCAGCTTGATCCTTTCCCCAACCCTACAATCGACTGTTACTGAACAGTTGAAGCTGAACAGGAAGGAATTGCAGGTGTCAACTCACAGTTTACAAATATGACATCTCCTCTGGCATAGCTGGAAATATGAAATATTGATTTATGTGCAGTAAAAGGTCTTATAAAAATGATCACATACACATGAGAGATTAATGCGCTGGAGATCAATAGAAATTTCATTCTTGACGCTAGACTGTCACCTATGGTGAAATGCTAAAATACAGAAATCAATATTATCTATGAAATGTCAAATTTATTATAATTATGAGGATGAAAGCTGGCCAAGTGGCTCCCAAGAGAGAAAGAAGGATAGGTTACTGTGCTGAAGCATCCTTCATGTCCCTTGTTCACTTGCTGCCAATTTGAGAACAATATTGGTGCTGGGGGTTTCCAGGCATTATGTATCACCATGTAGTAACAAATTCCTCCTGGAATATTTAACTCTTGAAACTGACAATAGCACCAGTGTTTTCATAGCCAAAAGGTTCAGAACTGTGGAATAGTGGGGGCAGGGTGGGGGGCGAGAAAGAAAAAGAACAGAAAAACGCACTCCCAGAACAAGTAAACACATGCACACGTTACCTTACGCTGGCTGGGAAACGGTACCATTTTGTAAGCGTTTACGTAGCATAAAATTCTATGAAGGTTATGGCTTGTGCTAAGCTTATTGTAACAATGAACAGGTAGAGTCATCGCTGGATCTGAGAAGAAGTAAAAGAAACGACATCTTGATGCTCTGTTGTCTCCCACTGAGAAGCTTGATTCTTAAAAATGGCCCTTCAGTCCCCACTGCTGCATCCGGCTGTTTTTTCAGAAGCATTTGTTACCTGGTGGCCGGCTTGCTTCGTGTATCACATTTAGCGGCGTCTTCTGAAAAGCACCACAAAGCTAAAATGTTATGGGCCAGTAAGAAAACAATAAATCTGTGTTTTCCTTGTGGCTTTTAAGCATTTTAAAAAAATGCCTTTGTTTTATGAAAAAAAAATACACTCATTTTCTCACACACCTACTACACATGTGAATGTTCTGCATTTGAAGCCCTTTTAGTGAGATGTTAATACTGTAGCTAATTGTCAAGTGTGCTTCTGTGTGACTTCAGAGTCACTACCACCCAGCTGTAATTCGTCACTTCTTTCCCTTGTTTTCTAGATTCAACAAAGCACCAAACCACTGCAGGAAAATTCAGATCCCACTGATTTAATCTTGTGACTTAAATGCCCAATCATCTGACTGAAGTCGTACTGGAGGTGTGTTTTGAAGGAGCATCTTGGGTGCACAGAAATGGTGTCTTAGCATTTCTTGCAAAGGAAGTGAAAGATAATCTTAGCATCTTGGCTACTAGCTTTCCAGCAATAATATCTCCTGCTTTCACTTATGAGGGCCTGTGTGTTGATATGTGTGTATCATCCCAACAAATTTGTAAATATTGAAGTGCAAACCTAAGCAGGTTTATTTAGAAGTGTTTCCCACTGAATGTTTCAGGGTCTACTTGTCTTATAAGAGCATTTGAAACTTCAGGATAAAGCGAAGTGTCTTCAAATATTTGCAGTATCATCTTCTTTTGAACAGCTATCATGTTCTTGGGCTTAACTCTCCCTCCTTGCTTTCTGTTCTATGTTCTTATATATGAAATAACCTTTGGATGATGATATGGCCAGAGTTAGATTAAGTTGCTGTAATGCAGATTTATCATATCTAATATCTAATAACTCTTTACTTAGTCTTTAACTTCACTTCCTTACCATTTCTATTAAGGTGTTTTTGACAGTGATGATCCTCAAGTTTTATTGGAGAGATTTTGCCTCCATAATTCATCTATACTGGATTCATTAGGTCTTTCTCAATTCATGTATGAGCTGCCTGGAGTCTTTGATTGGGATGGCATATAAATTTTGTTAATAAATATACTATTTTTATATTACTGATAGTGCTTTCAATTAGATATGTTGTTATTTCTCTGTTCCCTTCCACTGAGCACCACACAGCTAGGTTTCAAGGCACCATATAATAAAACCACAATTACAATTAATTTAAACTTGATTAAATAAACCAATACACAAATAGTGAATTAAAAACAGCAATTGGCAGAAAGAGATATCACAAGAAAATGGAAAGTTAGTTGCAGGGTCCACTTGGTTTGCACTGGTTCACCTAATTCCTACAGCAGTGCTTATCAATGCATGGTGTAGTGAAGGGGGCTGTTTTCCAACAGGCTTGTCACAGAGGCTGATGCTGACTTGGGCTGGGAGTGAATGACTGCCCGACATCATGTTCGTGCTCTCTCTCTCTCTCTCTCTTTAACGACCATCAACCCAGTGTGAAGGCCTCTGCACTGAAGGTTATGGACTATGCTGGTTTCATAGATAGATATTTTTCAACTTCTCAGTCTAGGGCTGAGAGAGAGTGATTGGCCCAAAGTCATCTAGTTGGCTTCTGTGCCTAAGGGAGGACTAGAACCTGGGTATCCAGCACTTAACTACACTACTACACCACATTGGTCCTCCTCTCATCCCTCTCCCTCTCTCCCTTCCTTTTTAGAAAATATTTTGTAAAACATTGCAGTAGTAAATTGTAGGGTTTGTGGTTTAATGCATGAATTTGTGAACCTGATTGGCAAGAGTCTGCTCTGGATATATATGTAGGTATTTATTTCATAAATTTATTTTCCACCATCTTATTTTTTTTTAAAAAATGGTGGTTTTAACAACATGACATATAGTAACTGCAATAATAATAATATAAATAAAATCAAGAAGCAGCAATTGAAAATGAACTAAGATAAACAGTCCTACTTAAGATGCCTAGGAAAAGTAATGTTTCTTCCCCTTGTGGTGAAATGCCAGTAAATTAGGTTCTAGGTCATAGAGTAGAGTAGAAAATATAGCTTGCATTATAAATGTATATAGATAGTCCTTGCTACTATTTCAGATCTGTTTCAGTTGGCAATGATGGCCTACAGTGAGAATGGGAAGTCTAAGAATTGCCTTTCTTATCCTTAACAGTATCACACTGGGTGATGATACTTGTAGAGAGAGGGGCTTCCAGATGCTGCTGAACTACAACTTGTAATGTTCCCAGCAAGCAAAGCCATTGATGAGGAATATTGGAAACTCCAATTCAGTATATCTGGGGGGGAGAGGGTATAGGTTTCCCAAATGTGTGCAGCAGAGATTTTCCAACTAAAGGTTGGGGAGGGTCATTTTTTTTAAAAAAAGCCTGTTCAAGTGTGCATAAGGAAAATGGGTACACTGTCCAAACATGCTTTGCTCCCTACTTGAACTGTGCAAGCTGGCTGTGGGTTTGCTCAGACAAAATGGGAATGAGTTTGTACAGCATTCCTACTTTGCCTGCAACAGATATATATGACACCTAGATTAAAATGTAATGAATACAAGTAAATGGTATATTTATTTCTTGCCCAATCCTAACACCAACCAAGTCATTCATATTATTCAAGGGAGGGGGGGGAATGTCACACAAATTCACTTAACATTTTATTGGGCTACAGTACTTCAAAGTTTGAGAACTTCTGCTGTAACTTATCAGCAGTATTAAATAGCAATATGAAAAAGATAATTAATAATTGCCAATAAATTTAGAGATATTTTACAGACTTTCAGGCTTATGGTCCTTTCATTTAGATCCTTTGAATAACAAATGTTTTGCTTCAACAGTCATTAGTACTCTGTGTGTGACAAGTTGAATGTGAAGGAAGCAAATAAACTAATGGCATACAGGTTGTATTCTGCTAAGACCCTTTTGTAGTTTGACATCTGCATGGGATGGTTGCTTTAGCAGAAATGCCCTGTGTTTTGAGTAAAACACAAACAAGTGAAAAGGGCTGGATCATTCTGTGCTGAATACTGTATTTCTTTTTATATACAGTATATTATTTGTTTTTTTGAAATAGTCCGTGTTGGATAATACTAGGATAAGAAAGAAGAATAGGATAATACATAAACATAGATTAGGATGATTAGAACCAGGGATTGTACAGGACTCTAATGGAATCTTTCTATAGGGCTGATAATGCCAACTTGCCAGCATTTTCTTCTGCTAACATAGCGAGAAAAGCTACCGATTGCAGTCAATCAACTGTGGCCAAGTACTAATTAGCAGCAGTGTTTTTATGTTGGCTACCTTCTAGGTTTCTGGGTATGCAGATTCCTATATAGTGTTGACTTCTGACATTGAATTTTAGGTAACCTAGCTGGATCAGTTTGACTTCCATTTAAGAAACCCGACTGGACATTCCTTGGGGAGTCTGTCAGAAGTGAGGTGGTACTGACAGCAGTAATAGCAAGTTGCAATGGTGGTGGAAGCATCATTGGTAGTAGTTTCAGGGAAGGTCCTTTGGCAGTTTCCCAGCCTTGCTAACTCTTGAAACTAGGCCTGCTGAGAATCCGTTTTGTGGTAATTCAGTTCTCTTATCAAGATTGCTTTAGACTTAGCAAGCCATCTGTGAGAGAGATTAATTTTCAACATTCTGCAGAGGAGACATGGAAACACACTACGATATGGTGGTCTGGTGTCACAGAAAGCTGAGAAAACAGCAGTCGGTAAACTAGAGGAGTCACTGTCATCTCTTCCAAACAAGAATAGCAAGTAATAGAAAACTCCTGACTCCGTCCAGATGTAACTAAGTGTAACCATGACACTATCCAAACATTGGGAATGCTATTCACAGCTTTGGTAGATAGGAAGAACAAGGAAAATAAGGTGGGAGGAAGATACCTTTCAGAATCAAATGGTTCCTCCTCATTTCACTTTGCTTCTCTTACAATGGAAACGAAAACAATCCTTTGGATTGGCCATTCTTGCTTTGGTACTTTACTACCCCCCCTTGAGTTTATTTCATAAACTGAGATGATAATATTTCCATTAAATTATTATGATTTTCTTCCCGTGCTGAGAAAAAGTAGCTCCTCAGCCCCTGCGTTCAAGCTATAAAACTTCGAAGATCTTTAGCTCTGAACAGATCCAGTTAACGGTATCCTCTACACGAAGAAGAAAAACAACTAAGCCTGAAAAGCTCACTCTACTCCTAAAGTTAGGTGTTATTTTAATTATGGATGCGTACATGCACAGTCATATCATAGAGTATTGTTTTAATATGTTAGTTTGTCTTGGGGTTAATATTTGTTTGCTGGTTGGGCTATTATCAACTAATTTTACTGGATGGAATTTTGTAATTACTGTTTTTTTTAATTTGGTAAAGGCATGCAATAAATTATTATTACCAGTATTGTTAGTATTTAATGTAGCTTTGGAATAAGGTGTAATAATTATATTTTGGATGTGATATGAATGTGGCTGGAAGTGCTCATGTATGATAGCCCAGCTTAATGATCATAATAGGCTATAAATGCTGACAAAGAGGTTTCTCTAAATATCTCCACTAAGGAAGGAGAGTTCAGTTTAATTTGGTCAATAGCACTTTTGCATGATTAATTCTTAAATCTAGTCTTATCTGGTTTATTCATTTTTTCTCTGGTTATATATTGAAAAACATAAAAATGCACATTTAGATAATATTAGAAATGTACTTCAAAATGTATTTCTTCACAAAACGCACATTTCTGAATGTATATGATTTCAACATATGTACACATTTTGCCATTACTTTAAAGCTAAATTTGCAGAAGTGTGAAATCTAAAGGATAGCTAATATAGGATAGGATATACCAAGCTATATTTTGACCTCAGCGTTTTGGACCTAGTCAGTTCTTCTCAGAGTTCTCAGAACTGTAATTGGTCAACCTTCTCCAAACTCTAGGACAGAGCTTTCCAAACTTTTCATGTTGGTGACACACTTTTTAGACATGCATCATTTTGCGACACACTCTTACAGCAGGGCACAAGGCAGGCACTAGGACCTGTGCAGAATCACAGCAGTTTTGGAGGCAGCAAGGCACAAGGCAGGCACTAGGACCTGCGCAGAATCCTGGCAGGGCAGGTTTGGAGGCAGCCAGGCACAAGGCAGGCACTGGGACCTGCGCGGAATCACAGCAGGTTTGGAGGTGGCAGGGCACAAGGCAGGCACTGGGACCTGCGCGGAATCCTGGCAGGGCTCGGAGGCAGCAGCAGCCACAACACACCCAGACACTGCAGCCGACACACTAACGTGTCCCAACACACAGTTTGGAAAGCTCTGCTCTAGGATTACTTCTAAACATGGTTATTCTTTGTTTAAAAGTATTAATGCCATGGCTATGTAGTGCGAATTGCACTGATTATTCTTGCAATGACTTTCATACTGCATTGCATGCAAAACATTAACTGTTTTTGTTCTGTGCTGGAGATATTATTGCCAAACCTCATTATAATCCCATTGTGACTGATGATGACTTTTCCTTCCAAATTTTTGTAGCACCTTAAATTTCAACATTTGATGTGCTGCCAGGGAATTATGGGATTTGAAGTCCAAAATGTTGGGTGGACATCTGGTGTGGAAACTACAAACTATGTCTTCAACTATCAGTTCATCTCCTTGCTAATATCAGAGAGGTCAGGTCAAGTAGGAATGGGCATTTACTTATTTATTTAGTTTTTATCCCACCATTCTATCAAAAAGAATGCTTAAAAAAAGGTAACAGTAAAATGCAAATACAAAAGTTTTTTTAAAAAATCATTAAAACTCAGCTATTAAAAAGCCACAAACCAAATCCCACAACAATAAATGCAATCCTTGGTGGGTTTTGTGTGTGTGTGTGTGTGTGGGGGGGAGGATTAAGAGACAATTCATATATTTTAAAAACAAATTGGCAGACAAATAAATAAATAAATATCAGCACCAATCCCTCTTGCCTACTTCTGTGCCCTCCCGTTCTGCTTTCTATAATATCAGAATAATTAATGGAATTAGGGGAGGTTTTTCTCTCTCTTTGCCGTAAAAAATAAAACAGCTACAGAATAAATCTATTTATAAGCAGCATTCACAAATTTGTGTTTACATATGAACTAACGGACCATTGCTACAAAATAAATGAGGAATTCTCTATCACCTTTAATTGCAAAATAATTTCCTTGCTTGCGCTCTGTTGATTTCCTAATATTGTATCTCTTTTATTTTCCTAAAGTCATTGTATAGCAATTTATTGTCAGGAAGTTTTTACTCTGTTTTTAACCATCTTTTTGGATTGTTCATGGAAAAAAAGAGGGACACTTTTTTATTACATTGCAGCATTTACACATTTCCTCCCTCCCTTTTCTAAATAGAGATTGAGAAAGATTTTCCACCTCTCTCCAGCAGCCTTTCTTAAGGCTTTCTGTCCCTCAAGTAGCCTTAAAGTTAATACGTAATGCAACACACTTTAAGAGATAGGCTTTTCTTACAGTCAGGTCTCAATTAAGAGATAAAAGACAAAAAAGTGCAAAGCACTTGATAAAGCTAAGAATACAAGGACTGGCATGGAAGTGCTTGAAGCTGTCCATTGCGATAACTGGATAGTCAGCTGGAATCTTCTTGAAATAAAGTGGGCGCTCTAACTTATCAAAATCCACATATGGGAAATTATTGGTGCCTACAGGGGTGATTAACACTAACTCAGTGGGTCAGAAACAAGCTGGGATAAAGGTGAAAGCTGTATCTGACTATCAACACCACATACATCCATTTAGAGAAAGATAGCAGCATTTCCCCTCCTTTCACCTACCCCTTCTGTCTATATCTTCAGATTTGCAGGTTGTTGCACAGTAGAAGCTGCATGTCTTGTATACAGTTTATGCTATAATGTGCAAATTGCATTGCCCATTTATAATGTAATCTGTTTTTAATAAGTCACATTAAGATTACATTTTAGATAATTGTGTGCTTCTCTTTTACAATAAATATTTGCTCAGCTGTATATCTATCAGTCTGTATCTAGTCGGAGGCAGTCTTCAAAATTACAAGTACAATCAATCAACCTTGCATATCTGTTATTTATGTTAGTGTCATATTTTACCTGGAAATTTAACTTAATGGACATCTAATGGTATGTTCTTGAAAGTATTACTTAGAAGTAAAGTGAAGATAATTGAACATGTATGTCCAGTGCTGTCTATTTCAATTTAGTGATATCAATATCAGCTTCTGAGGTTCAAGGAAGTGGACAGGAGACTTGGTTGTGTGTCATACTACTTGTTCCCTCAACTCTTACCCTTCAAGGCTAACCCTTTAGGGCCAGGATATAGTCAACACATTTGCTTGGAAGGGGATGCCAGATGTCTTTAAAAAGACATCCTGTTTTCCCAAGAAACCTAATGAATCCTATAATTCTTACTAACTGGCCACTAATGCAGAATCTCCAGAAGACAATACTGTCGTCGCCTCCTCCTCCTCCTCCTCCTCCTCCTCCTCCTCCTCCTCCTCCTCCTCCTCCTCCGCGATCACTCATAGCCGAGTAACATTGTCTTCCAGGGGTAAAATCTTAACAGTGGATCCGTAAGTGGCTGTAAAGGCCAATTCTGGATCCGCACAACCTCCCACAATGAGGGCATAGGTTTCTAGGTGGAAGACGGTCACGATGAGGGTTTACTTGATGTGCCTTCCTCTTAGCTCGTTTCTCCCTTTCGCCCTGTACTCCTGCTTCTTCAAAGTCTGTAGTGCCTTTAATAAATTAATAAATTAACAATACTGTAATTGCCAAGAGTCGGCACTGCTTTGTCAAAAATAGCTCATGTGAGACAAATCTTGTATTCTTTGACCAAGTAACTACTTGAGTGATCTAGTGGATATAATCTACTTTGATTTGTGTTTTCCACAACCAGTTGACCAATTGTACTCAGACAGTATTAATGGCTCTCTTCATCAGCTGAATAGCAGTAACCAGTGGGGTCCCAAAGGTTTTGGGGACAGTATTTTTCAACATTTGTATTAATTACCCTGATATTGGTATTGATGGGCTGTTAATCAGATTTGTGGATGATACAAAGTTGGGAGATCTGGACAGCATTCAGGATGACAGAACAAGACTGCAATCTGGATGTTGGAATACTGGGCTGAGAGGAACAATATGTCTTTCAACAAGAAGAATATAAAGTATTGCATGATGGGTGGGGAGATGGGGGATTCATGGCTTGGAAGAAGTGCATTGGAGAAGGATTTGGGTGTGGTCATTGATAACAAGCTGCTGAACATTTGCCAGCAGTGTGAACTCACTTCTAGAAGGGCTAATACAATTCTGGATTGCATTAGAAGAAGTCTTAATTACCCTCTGTACTAGTGATACCACAGCTGGAATACTGTGTATGATTCTGGGCACCATGTTTCCAGAAGGATATCAACAAATTCAGAGTAGACCAGCTTTTCTCAACCTTTTGACCCTGGAGGAATCCTTGAAATATGTTTCAGACCTCGGGGAACCCCTGCGCATTCAGGCTCAAAGATAGGCCACAAGTTACAAAATTGTTATTATTTATTTATTTATTTATTTATTTATTTATTTATCAAGTTTATCACTGTCCATCTCCCCCAGAAGAGGGACTCTGGGCAGTTTACAGTACATTATATTCATTATATTCATTTAATGTGTAGGCCTGTATTAACAGTGTTCTTAAACTAAAAATAAATAATGAAACTTACCTCTTTAATGTGAAGTTGCCTGAATTTGAAATATTTTAAAAAATAAATTGTGATCTCCCAGGGAACCTCTCGTGACCTCTCATGGAACCCTAGGGTTCCACGGAACTCTGGTTGAGAAACCCTGGAGTAGGGCAACAAAGCTGATACAAGGACTTGATGATATGTCCTGTGAGGATAGGCTGAAGGAATGTTCAGTCTGGAGAAAAGAAAACTGAGAGGAAACATGATATCAATGTTCAAGTCCATAAAAGAGAAGATAGTCAGGAACTATTTCCCACTGCCACAGAAACTAGGACCAGAAATAATGGATATAAAGTTGCAGCTATCTAGATTTTGTTCAAATATAAATAAAAACTTCCTGGCAATAAGATTTGTAATAACAATGGAAAAGTCTACTTACAGAGGTTATGGCTTCTCCATCTCTGGAGGTTTTTAAGAAGATGCTGGACAGCCACCTCTGAAGGATGGTTTAATTGGTTTCCCTATACATTACAGAGGGTTGCACTAGGTGATTTTTGTGGTTCCTTCCAACTCCACAGTTCTATGGTTCTTAGAGAAGACAGTGGCCATTTAGCTTTAGGCGTTCCTGGAAAAAACAGATTACCTTGATTTATTTCAATCTGCATCATATCTGATTCAGGTATGATCTTAATTACAAAATCCTGTTGGAATGGCATTATGGGTTGGGTGTTCAATGCACAATGATACAGTGCATTAGCCACTGCTTGCAAGGCCAACTTCAGAGGGCAGCATTGGGTGACCCCAGTACTTCAACCTCACTTTTAATTAATAGTGGGGTCTTCAGAGATCCATTCTGTGCCAATGGTGTTAACGTCTGTATCGGGGTGCCACATTTTGGGGCCAGAGCTGCTGTGGCCATTGAATGATATGTCAGTGTTCTACTAAGACTCCAAGAACAGAGTATGGGATCAGCAGATTTAATATTCATTAAATATTATATTAATTAAAATACATGATTTCCCCTCCTCACCAATCTTTAATTGTTGATTAGGTTGATTTTAATTAAATATGAAATACACAATAATTACACAATTAATTTTTCAGTTAAATATACTTAGATCTTCCCTTATGTGGTGTCTTCCCCCACACGTATATACTTCCACTTTTGCATGCTCACACACACATACTGTATATAGATTCTTACATTTATATCCTGCAGCTTCCCCACACAAAATTAGAAATGGTAATAATGAATAATAATGTGTACTGGCAACACTTCCAACCTGATGTGCAACTGGCTTGAGCGTGGAAGAGACTGGCTTGACTGTATGTAGAATTTCTATTATGTGGACTGGAATCATGGCCAGCCAGAGGAAGAAACAATCAAGCAATCAATATAATGAGTACAGAAAGGGTTATTTCAAAGATCTGAGTTTGTTCTGCTGAAGGTTGCAAGTCCACCATTTGCCACTAGTACTAAGTTGATTCAAGATGATGTGACAGGAGATTGACACATAAAGTAAGGGGGTAAAGGAAAGCACAACAGGGAGTGTGGTCCAGGGACTGTTGGCTGGAAGCCATGGAGGATGTTCTCCTTCTAAACCTTGATAATAGATTTGGCTCAAGAAATGTTAGTTGTTGAAGTAAAATTTGTAAATGGATTCTTCTTTGATAGTAAATAAATAATAATAAAATAAGGGATCGGCAGCTTGCTGAATTCTAGTAATAGCCCCAAGTTTTCCTGAAGCCTCACACCCCAAGGCTTAGGGCAAGTTGGTGCACCCTCCTATTTCATGCACACAAGCCAGCTGGACTACCAGCCGAACCCTGTTTCAACACTGGCAATGTGTTAGGGCCCTCCATTGTAGCGTAAGGTAGAAAATGTGATACACAACAATGTCCCCTAAGAGAAAGAAACAATCCAGGGACTGCTGCCCCACTGCATCTGCTGCCTGTTGCCTCAGTTCTGCCTAACATTACAATTGGCCCTTCGTCTTGCCCAGGCCTAGTGTAGAGCTGGCATTACGGTTTTCAGGGATCTGCACATTGTCCATGCAACCTCGCCCTGCCTCCACAACAAAAACAACATAGGACAATGACACTGATCCACTAACTTTCTACTTTTGGAAACTGATGACTAAAAATCAGGTAACTGCCTGTTTTTCAATAAGGATATTATTTCTATCCTTCCTTACCAATGTTTAACTAAATTGTGATTATGATGATTATTGATTTTGTAACCGAAACCTTAGTTTTTAGCAATTGGAGGAGAAAAAGAAAAAGAAATAAAGTCATGCCAAATAGAAACACCCAACAGTTCTGTGCTGCTATGGCATTTATGGAATAATTTTCCTTTCCTTTCCTTTTCTTTTTTGATAAATTTTATTAGAATTTTAAAATACATAGTTAAAAGTTAGAAATAGAAAAAGAAATAGAAATACAAAAGAAAAGAAAAGAAAAAGTGTAGTAAAGTAAAAGAAAAAGAAAAAGAAAAAGGAAAAGTATGAAACATAGGTAACTTCCAATCTATCCCTGGTCATGAGAACAAGAAAATCCATCCTAAGTGCTAGTATTTCATGCAATAGATAAGAATAATTCTTTGTCTAATATACCCCATTATATTTATAGCCTAATCTTCAAATCCCCGTGTCAGCTTCGCCCCTCCTGCATTTCGCAAATAGTCCACCAGTGGTTTCGAATAATTTTCCTTTTCTAAGTGCAAGGGAAAAGCCCTAACAATGAAAGCGGTCTTGCTGATGGCAGAGCATGTGTTTGCATGCCAGGAATCCCAGGTTCAATTCCTAGCACTCCCAGGTAGGACTGGGGAAGAGTCTTATCCCAAACCTTGCAAAACTGCTGAGGGAGAGCTGGATGAAACTGGGGAAGCAATGGTCTGATTTAGTGATAGGCAAATTGCACAACCTCTAAAAAAAAGAAGTTGCACTGATCTCCTTTTTTGGATAGGGATCATGGCATGGGGAGTTTACTGAAAACAATTATTCATTTGAAGGAACTGTGAATTCTGGGAATTGTGGTTCCAACATATCTAGCAATTGGGGAAAGCAGAAGACCGATACAACTAGTTGAAAAGCAGAATCAATGCTTTCTAAGCAGCAAATGGAGACAAGCAACCTTATGATTTCAGCCAGACAATACGGACTGACTCTTTAACTTGACAGCTGATACAACAGGCATTTTTTTAAAGGTACAGGGCAGAAAGGCAACATTGATTCAGGGGCCCTGTTTGATATCATGCCACCACTCAAGTTAAGCAGGTGGCAGGGTGAAATATAAAAGGATTGCTAAACAAAGATTTTTTATTTCCTGGCTTGTGCCTGCAGGGGAGAAATTACGAAAGCAAAGCAAAAATCTGACAGCCAAAGAACATCCAGGATTTTTTAATGAAGCAGTTTATTGTTATTTTTAAAAGCTATGCAAATTTGATTACAATTTGCAAATAAAAAGAGCCCACTGCAAACAGATGAGTTTCTAAATATAATTAGTAACCCGTTTTTTTTAAACATTAGTATCATTATAGGAAGTTGTACTTTGTTACATTAGAATTTAGACCTTTAAGACTGGAAGTGTCAAAACCAGGTAAAAGTGCAAGGATTGTTTCCCCCCCAGACTGGAAGTATGAAATGAATAACAATTACCTTCACAAGCTGTTGGGCAAAGATTTCCCCTTCTTTTATTTGTAGTTGTACTGAATGAGGGGAGATACTGTCTCTGTGTAGGCGAAAGAGACTTGCTTTTAAACTTCTAAAGTTGCTAATGCCAAAATCTGGGACACACACACACACACACACACACACACACTCTCTCTCTCTCTTTTTTTTAACATACTTAATAAGCAGCTATATGGGTCTTTAACTTCACAGCAGACTCCTGTTTGGGAGGGGCACAACTTAAGCAATATGCACCCCTTGCCTTTCTGAAATTAATAAAGTTGGAGCCTCAAATGTCAACTATTTTCATACGTGATTTTGCTAAGCAGAAGCCCTTGCTAATCCTGCACTCACATAGATAGAAGGTCAAGGTTGGTCAGTGAGCCAAAAAATACCCTATCAGGGGTTCTTTCCTCTCCAATTGAAAGAGGCATAAATTGTGGAATTAGTGTATTGATTGAAGGCTACAACTTCAAGCAATCAGTTTTTTCTGGCTTGACAAGATTATTTTATCCTACTTTTCTTTTATTATTATGTGTTGTATTTGAGTCATCCTTCAGGCAGATGAAGTGACAGCTTGATTTAACTCAATAAAATCCACCAGTTAGGAAACCTACTGAGCCGAACAAAAGAAGAAAACGATTGCGAGGGGAAGGTGCACATTTAGTGTAAGCAAGCATAACCCTCAGAAAAGAGAAAATATTAACTGAAATTATGGCTCTAATCAATGCATTTCTATGGAAACTTGGGAGGAATTCATAAGGCCTTCTCATGGGGCAAGGCAGAACAGAGCGTGCCACTTTCTTTTCCTCCCTGTTTCTTGGAAAGCCTTACCAAGCTCTTTAATGTTTAAAAGGAAGGGACAACACAATATTTTCCTGAATGGCTATATTTTAACATAATTGCAAATTAGCTTGCATTGCTTCTGTGAAAGAATCGCCTTCTCAAGATTACTGTTACTCTGAATACTTAAAACAACTGATTTATGGGTCTGACTTTTCTGAACCTCTGAATGATGGCTGGATTTCTGTCAAATAAACATTTTGCGGTGTGATATGGATCCTCTTATGCCCCTTGACTAGATGGGGTTGACAAAAATAGTATTGCCACTTTTTAGGAGACAAGATGAGGGGAAATGTGCAATAGTGGTTGACAAGGGGAATCTTCAAGATGTCATTGTGGCATCTTTTTGTCTGCTAGCAGAGAGACCCTTTTTAGAATTCTTGCCTGTCAGCTAGGCTACTATTAATAATCAATTAATATTAATATGAAATTGTACTCCACTTCCTTATTTGTCATCTCCAAACACAGTTGTTATTGCTGTTTTGGAAGGGTTCCCCCCATCTGTGATTTTAAATTATTGCTGTTCTGCAATTCTCAAGGTTTCCCGGATTGTGCTGATATTCCACCAAGTTATCCAGTAGCCCAATTATAGTTTCATTTCTATTAGGACTTGATGACTGAATTCACAATAATGTTATAGGACATTTTTTCCTCATTCCTTTGTTGAAAAAATGGGCCAGGTTCATATGAACTGCTAAACTGTAAACCAAGGATGGTCCACACCAGAGTTTGAGGGCCACATAGAGCCTCTCTGCATCCAGTTAACCGCTCCCTGATACCTGAGGCTTGTGCCAATGATATTAAACAGCTGAATTTTGACATTGCAATTTTGGGCCACTGGGGGTCTGAGGGTTTCCATTCCCACTCTTAAAACCCCGTGTCTGGCACCACAGCCAGGATATAAGCTGCCACGAGAGGGTGGTGAGGCCTGAGCAGCCTCTCCTCACCCAGGGATCCTGGAACTCCCTCTGGTTTAAAGAGTTGTTGAGGGAGATGAAGTGGGTGGAGAGATGCCTGGAGCAGTGCTAGAGAGTGACGCAGTGCAAATCTGACTGAACCCACGTTAGAGCTGCTGGTAGGGCCTATCTTGTGGCAGTAAGGGTGGCGAAACATCAATATTTCTCCACCCTTATTGTATCAGTGGATAGCCGCCCGGTGGCCTTGCTTAGGGTGGTAATGCTGAGGAATTTGCCAGCCATCTGACAGGTAAAGTTGACTGGATTTGTGCTCTGTTGGACTCTATCCTTGTAGTTGATTCTGTGGAGGTGACTGGGGCAAGGACTGGCTTGGTTTTCTGGGGGGATTTTGAGCCTGTTGGGCCTGATGAAATGAACAGGGTTCTGATGGCTGTTAGCTCAGTCACCTCTGTCTTAGATCCATGTCCCTCCCCTCCTGGTTGGCTAAGGCCTCCCGGGAGGTGACGTGTGGTTGGGTCTGGGGGGTGGTTAATTCCTCTTTAAGAGAGGGGATAGTTCCACTGTCTCTTAAGGAGGCAGTGGTCCGCCTCCTCTCCAAGAGGTCATCGCTGGACCTGACAGTACTGGATAATTTTTGCCCAGTTTCCAGCCTTCCCTTTTTGTGGAGGTTATGGAGAAGGTGGTTGCATAGCATCTTCAGAGAACTCTGGAAGAAGCAGATTATCTGGACCCCTTTCAGTCAGAATTCAGGCCTGTGACTGGGACTGAGATGACATTTATCGTACTCTTGGATGATTTCTGGCAACAGTGGGACAGGGGTGGTGTGTCTGTCCTTGTGGTGGATTTCGGTGGTGCCGCTGGTCCTCAGAAAGGAGGGAGCACATTCCAAGGAGGTGGAGGAGATAAGCGGAGGCACAGCCTGGGAGGCAATGGTGGGAAAATGAAGAGGTTCAGGATAGCCCCGTCCTAGAGTCTCCCAGGTTATTTCCCCTTAGGTTAGGTAGAGTAGCTTTGGTGTGGCAAGATTCTGTCTATACGGTGTGAGCAAATAAAGAACTGGAGTTTGAATGGACTGACTCTTCGTTGTTCTTGGGCTGGGCCTGACAGTCCTTGCTCTTCTTGACCTCTCAGCAGCTTTCAGTACCATCAATCATGGTATCCTTCTGGACTGGGTTGGGGTTGGGGGGCACTGTATTATGCTGGTTCTCTTCCTTCCTTGATAGGGGAGGAGAGGTTTAGCCTGCGCCCCTACTATGTGGGGTGCCACAGGGCTTGGTGCTATCTCCTCTCCTGTTTAAATCTACATGTACCCACTGGGTGAGGTCATGTGTCAGTTCAGGATGTGGTATCATCAGTATACAGATGATACCCAGTTGTATATCTCCACCCTGGGCTACCTGAGTGATGCCATGGAGGTCCTTTCTTGGTGTCTGGAGGCTGTAGGGGTCTGGATGGGGAACAACAAGCTTTGGCTCAAGCCTAGTAAGACTGAGTGACTTTGGGTTTTAGGACCCCCTGGTTCTGGGGACCTTCCATCTCTTGTTCTGGATGGGGTTGCACTGCCCCAGCCAGAGCTGTGCACAAGTGGGGCTTTGATGGGGTGTGCGCTGGCTTATAGGGAAAAAATCGAGGCTTGAGAATAAACAGACAAGACAGAGTGCAGCTTTTAGGGCTAAAAGTGTTTACTTGTAGCATAAGGCAATAATGTATATACAATCACATTATCGCAAAAAGGAAAGTTGAATATACATGGTACAGCATTGTAAAAGGAAAAACAAACTTATAAGCAGAGTTTCGTGTATTGATCCCAGGGCCAGAGCTCACGCCACGGCCTATACCCAAAGCCAGACATAGCTCACACTGCCCAGTCCTCAGAAGTAGAATACACGTGAAGAACTACATGACTAAAGACACAAAAAATCAAGAAGCATAGAACACCATTTTGCATGGTTGTATATTCAGTTCTTCTAGCTTTCTGATTGGCTGGATGTTAGCTGTGACACACACCAGGCCTAAAGCATTAGGCCTAAAGCACATAGCATGACCTGCTATTGGGTAGCAGTGCTGCATCTAAGCGAGCACATGATTTCCTCCCCCTTCTGCTCCCCCTGGAGCAGGCTTCCCACGGAAGGATTCAGGAGACCTTGTTCCCATGCAATCTAGCCAAAACAATACACACATGACAGTTGTTATCTTGCACCTGCACTTCACATCACCATGAGAAACCTTTGCTTTGTAAAGGATGCAATTTGCCAAAACACTTTTGCTTTGTAGAGAAACCCAATTTTCCAATTTCATATGAGAAATCTGACAGGCTTCTCCTGGACTTGTGGCTCCTGCTTGAAGAGCAGGTGTCAGCCATGGCCAGATGGGCCTTTGCACAGCTTTGTGTGGTGCGCCATTTGTGCCTGTTCCTGGACCAGGGGACCCTACTCACGGTTACCCATTCCTTAGTCATCTCCCGACTGGATTACAGCAATGTGCTCCACATGGGGCTGCCCTTGAAAAGGATTGTAATGGTATGTGGGAATGACCTTGGGAGACAGCGGGAAGAGCCACAGCCAAGGGAACGGTCTGATAAAAGGCAACTTAGCTCACAGCAGGAATGTGGACGTGGCAAACATCTCAGAAGGGACCCTCCCTAGTTTCTTGGGCTGTAAAGGTGACGGGGAAGAACTGTACTTTCAGACTTGCAAGATTCTGTTAATGTAATCTTACAATAAAGTATAATTAGTTCATCTGGGTGTGCTTCCTGTTTGGACTACCTCGCAAGGCAGACAAGTGTTCAGAAGCTTCAGCTGGTGCAAAATAACAGTGGTGCCGGCAGTTATAGATGCCAGTCATTTGACACATGTGACATCTCTCCTTTGTGAGCTGCATTGGCTACTGGTATGCTTCTGGGTAAAATTCAAGATGCTGGTGGTCACCTTTAAAGACCTTCATAGCTTGGGACCAGGTTACTTACAGTACAGTATCACCTCTCCCCAGTGGTGTCTACCTGTCCTGTTAGATTCAGCAGGATAGGCATGCTCTGGGTCCGTCTGTGAGAGACTGCCATCTGGCGGGTCCGAGGAAGAGGGCCTTTTCTGCTGTGGTGTCCCCCCTTTGGAACATCATTCTCCCCCCCACCCACCCCGAGAATGACCCTGATCCTGCTGGCCTTTTGCATTAAAATTTGGGTTTTGCTGTCAAGCCTGGGGCCCTAATAGTGTGGGTGAGCCTATTTCTTGGCTATATTGATTATGGGATGCTGTGAGTGTTCTTGGCTGCTATTTTATGTTATTTATGTTTATAATTATTGGTTGTGTTTATTCTGTTTTAAGTGTCAGCTACCACAGTCATGTATATGAGATGGGTGGCCATATAAATTTATTAAATAAATACATACAAAGCTTTAGCTACACTCCTTCCAGTGATATCAGCGGATAGCTTTCTGCATCTCTGTACTCATCAGAAGTTGCTTGCTCCTGCTGCATACCATGGTTTATATACCACAATGTTGGGTCAACCCAATATGCTAAGACAAATGCAAACCGATCACACAAAGTCTTAGCATAATGTGTAACACATCAATATCTGAGTTTACTATTGGAAGGAGTGATTTCAATATGTACACATTTAAACTGAATTAAAATCCTCTTTACTATTCCAGACAGCTTGATGTTTAGGCAAGTTGTGTTATATCAGAACTCATAAAGAATAACCATGAGTCACAAAGAGAGCATTATTTCGTATATGAAAACTACCATTTCCTCACAATTGATTAACCATAGTCAAGTCCCACGGAGCAGAGGTTAAGTCAAAGACCACCCATGCATGCTCATATACATATACCCATAGCTGTAGAGGAAAAAATGGAAAATAATAAAGACAGAGAGAAATGAAATACCGAATACATATACATATACATATACATATATATACTGTATATACATACACACACACACACAATCTAGGATAATTAAGTTAAGATTTTAATATTTGCATAGTAAGCAAATTCTTATTTGCACAATAAGCACAAGGAATAATAGTTTCTCTTTTCTTCTGATACAGTTTTTGCTCTGGATATGATCTCACACACTTTACTGACAAAGTGGTTGCTGACATGGTCAGGAGTTGGGATTGGCCACTTTAGGCTGCTGCTGGCATGTTCTCTCTTTCCCAGTTGCCCAGGAAAATTCTCTTCTATTTGAAAAAGTTTCCCAGAAGGTTGGGCCATTGATGGGAACCATCAGGGTGGGATTTTAATGATTATTAATTTTGCTCAATAAATTCATATTTCCATTTGAAGTGCATGGTCTACAAAGCTTCATCAAGAACTCATTCTTATGGGAATAAGTGGCAAATTCTGCACATAAAATTTTAGGAAGGTGGTAGGCATATGGTTTCCTACCACAATCCTGAAACATGGCGGTCTGCAGCAACCTAGCTCTCAGGTTGCAGTAACGTGTAGGTTAGAGATTTTAGATTGTCACAGAAAACTCACTTGTTGGAACACTGCAAATTAATGAAAATATCTCTGATAGGTTTTCAGGCATCATGCTGAAAGCTCTTGAATGTGATAAAGGGGAGTATAAAAGACCAGTCTAATGTCCCTGTTATGCTCCTTCTGGCCTTTCGGCCATTATTGTTCATCTATTTGAGTGTATTCACCAGGACAATATGCATGTATATTTGAGATATATACAAGGTGACAATATAGTGGGAAGTTTTAGCAAAATACAAAAAAAAGTTAGCGCGGCTTTATTTTTCGTCCTGTTTGAATCAGATGTGTTACCATGCTTCCAGTGAAAGCCTCTAAATCTGTTCTGGCTAATACTGAGCTAACAAGATTATTTTCTTCTTATTTTTCTCTCTTACCTGTTTTCTTTCCATGATCAGCAAGTTGATCTGATCGCTCTCCATTGTACGTTGACAGTGGTTACACGCTGTTCTTCTTTTGTTTCTTCCTGAAATTAGAGATTCAGGTAATCTTGCTCAGTTATTTGCATGGGAGATGAGAGCTAACAATTGCTGCACGAGACAGTGTACAGTGTAAATATGGCTGTTTTCATATTCCTACCCACTACCTGTTAGCAAGATAAATATTCTTCAACAAATCACAACTGGAGTGTCATATCGCACAATGTGTAATTTCTTATCCAGATTTCCATGACATTGTATTTCTGTTTGATTCTTTTTTTTAACCCCCCGGGTTCTTAACTTACTGTAAATAGTAGTGTTGTCTATTCTGAAGTATCGTACTTCTTGCCAGAGGGAAAAAAATATTCAATAAGGTATTTGATCTCTCTCTCTCTCTCTGTCTTTCGTGCGTGAACACGTGCATATACACACTTCCTTACTGAATTAGAGGAGCAGAATTAAAACAATATTGGGAATTGTTGCATCTTGTTAGATCTAATACTATAGGGATGCATCTCAGAAAATTTTATAAGTAACCATTTGGTGATGTATGCAGAGTGATTAATAGAAATGTCAGAATGGAGTTTTTATTTTTCCTTGTGTCTGAAACTGATGCTTGAAAGACACATCCCAGTATTTTCTTCTAGAAAGTTAACTGTCTCACTGATATGGTTTTATTATCCAGGCACAGAAGCATGGGTAATAAAGGATGAAAAAGGAATGTATTTTCTCTCTGTCTCCTCTGATTGCACTAATCTCTGGGTACAGATGCTTCTGTAATCCTCAGCCCCAGCCTGATCCCCTCCAGAATTCCCTCACATAAGCATGACATTCTGGAAATTGCAGACATAACACATCTAGGGAGAACTAGGCTGGGGTAGGTTGCTCTATACCACTTATGTGTGAGAAGGAGAGAAAACAGATGTAGACAGTAAAGGAGATGACCTTGACAGAAATATGCACGAACCATTACATAAGCAAAAAAGGCTGAAAGATTCCTGAAGTTCCGGGAAGCAAGATAGTATTCGGAAGCAAGTCAGGCAGGGTGGACCTTTTGCTGAAAACAGAAAAAAAAGGAACTTATCATGTATGGGTCTGATGATTAGAAAGGGTAGAATATGGAAAGAAGGGAGCCATGATGTAACCTTAGAGAGAGAGGACAAAATATAAATGCATTTATAGCTGATGTAAAGAAGACCGGAAGCCTTTCCTTTCCTTTCCTTTCCTTTCCTTTCCTTTCCTTTCCTTTCCTTTCCTTTCCTTTCCTTTCCTTTCCTTTCCTTTCCTTTCCTTTCCTTTCCTTTTCCTTTTCCTTTTCCTTTCCTTTCCTTTCCTTTTCCTTTTCCTTTTCCTTTTCCTTTTCCTTTTCCTTTTCCTTTTCCTTTTCCTCTCTTCTCTTCTCTTCTCTTCTCTTCTCTTCTCTTCTTTCTTTCTTTCTTTCTTTCTTTCTTTCTTTCTTTCTTTCTTTCTTTCCTATTTATTTATCCATTTTCTTTTACTTTACTTTCTTTTTTCTTTAAATTTGTATTGTTTTTTTTACTTTGTAAAAAACCTCTTTAATAAAAATTAATTAAAAAAAAGAAAGCAACTCAGGCAGGCTCCTCCCTGATTCACTGGGGTATAAGAAGGAGGGGAGGTGAAGCACAATCAGAGGACAGATTTCTGTTGTTATGGCCTATCTCCATAAAGTATACATCTGGTTTTCCTGTGGAGTTGGTTTCCTGGTCTGGTCTGGTCTGGTCTGGTCTACCTAGTGGGGCTGACAAGAGATCCTACCTACAGTACATCCTACCTTTCCATGTTCATACACTCATTGTATATGAGTAGATGCCAACAATATGATCAGCAATAAAATACATAATAAACAATACATTAAAATTGTATAAAACAATACTCAACTAAATATTCACTAAAAAGTGGAGCAAGGAAAAAAACGAGTTCTCGGTCTTCCTAGACCAAAAAAAGTTAAGATTTATTTATTTATTTGATTTATATCTTGCCTTTACTTTATACAACTCAAGGCAGTGTACACAATGTACACATAATGTACTCTTCCTATTTTCCCCACAACCACCCCCTGTGAGGTTAGTGAAATGATCCCCATGTAAGCATAATCATTTGCAGAATTATGGCTTTATTGACCATCTCATTTAGTTTTCAATATTTAAGTACTTATTTTCTATCTAATCTTTCCTTCTACCCTTTTTCCTAAAAATTATGTAAGCTAGTGTAAATCTCTTAGTTTGTACTTCAGTAAATGCCACTTTAGTCTCGAAGGAAAATGGGCTACAAATATGTTTTTCCTTCTCTGCCAAAACACCTTTACTCTGCTGTTATTTACTTTGACTAAATTATTTAAACTAGTTTAATCTTCCTCAGAAAATTCAGGAGATATTTGTTTGGATAATGGTTTTCAGATGTTCTAATCTACAAGTAGAGATTATTTCAATATATTTCAGTATTCCAAAATAAGATGAAATTAAAAAAGAAAAGCTTATATTAGCAATTTCAGATTTTACCTCAGATCTTTTCCACGTTTCCCAGTGAGTTAAAGCAGACTGTTAAACATAGGGGATAGCAAGGGTGAAGGTGCAGTGTAGGATGGGATTGCAATTTGTATTCCAGTACAATACAGTTTGGGGTGTGGTGGCTCAGCAGGTAAGACGCCAGGCTTGTCGATCGGAAGATCGCAAGTTCGGAGGTTCGAATCCCTAGCCCCGCGTGACGGAGTGAGCTCCTGCACTCGCCCCAGCTCTTGCCAACCTAGCAATTCGAAAGCATGCAAATGCAAGTAGATGAATAGGTACCACTTTGGTGGGTAGGTAACAGCATTCTGCGTGCATCATGCTGGCCACATGACCGTGGAAGTGTCTTTGGACAACGCTGGCTCTTTGGCTAACAAACGGAGATGAGCACCGGCCCCTAGAGTCAGACACGACTGCACAAATGTGCGGGGGGAACCTTTACCTTACAATACAGTTGTCTATTTTTCCTCTAGGTGTGCTTTCTTGGTTAACGTCATGCTCAGTGCAAAAACAGTCTTAATAGGGTACTGGATATTCTGGGGCAACATCACCTCTTTAATATACATCTGATAACTTCGCATGATTTGTTCAGAAAAAGGGGCTTACGTTCCAGAGCAGGAATGTCTTATTCTGTCATTTTTGGCCCACTTACCTCAGTACTGTCTACTTTGATTGGCAGCAGCTGTCAAGGGTTTCAGGACGGACTCTTTCCGGCCCTAACCCGAGTGACCAGGGGCTAAATCTGGGATCTTCTTTCGCTTCTCTCACTTTCGCAGAACTCTTTCACTGAGCTACGGCCCTTTTGGAAACCTCAATGAATGCTCTCTGCATTTAGCACCAGGGGAAAGGTAGGGGAAATCTTACGCAATTGGGATGGGGAGAAATGGATATATTGGATCAAGGTTAAGAGTTCACTTTAGCTTTTCATTGATAATCTGCTGCATTTTTATAATATATCCATCATGCAGTTCCTTTTCATGATAAGCAACATTATGCAAAATAGAAAAATACAAGCCCTATCTGAAATGCAATCAAGGTTTAAATCCTAATAACTTTTTTTCCTACCCATGTGGTATAATGGGCTTGAAGCCACTGTGTTGTGGACAGCAGAGACAGTTTCCACTTGTCTCATATTTTGGAAACAGACTAATGTGGTGTCAGGCATTTTTGGTCTCATATCCTTATGAGAATAGGCTCTTACATACACCATATGAATAAACTACCTTAACATACTTCTTTCATACTGGTCATTTGCTTTTGTATTCAGTCCATACCCATTCACCATCCATTTATGTCTGACCCTCTCTCAATGTGCTTTACCACATGCAGTTTTAAGTACCACATTCCCACTGAATTCAACTAACAGCAAAACCTTGATTTTACAGACCAGCTGGGAGTCTGTTAGCCAAATGTCCATTACATCTAAATCTGTGTACTATTGTATATAAATATAAGTACATTATGTAATGTTTATGTAAATTATTTTATTTTAAAGTTATGTAATGTACATATATTTTATGTAATTTACATAACATTTATATAATTTACAGAAAATTATATGTGCTCAGATTGTGTTCATTGCATCTGAAGCCTGCTAAATAGGGGACCACTAGACGTATGATCAGAAATGCCAGCTTGCAAGACAGGGTGGCAGCTGGGTAGCCAGAAGGGTTCTCACGATGCATGTAGCGAACACCCTCCTACTTCAGCCAACAATGCTCCCCTGACTGAGCTGTTTGTCAGTCAGGGGATCAAGGTCGGGTTTAGGCATAAGCTAAGCAAGCTACAACTTATGGCCTCGCAATCTGAAGGGGCCTCTCACAATTTCAGATTTTTAAAATTTGTTATGGTTTTACTATAATTTCATGTATGACAGCCTCCCCAAATTAAGCCCTCCTGTATGGATCACATGACCCTCATTAACTGATTAAGATATGCTTTGTTTCTGCATGTATTCACACTTCCTGTTCAAATAACGCCCTTCCCCACCCTACCCTGGGTTTGCTACAGTATGTATCTGGGTGGCATTCTTGTCAAGTTCAGTTGTTACGTAGTTTTATTCACTTGGCAAATAGAGCTTCTACAGCTTCCTTTGGCTTAGGCCCTCACCGTGTCTAAAGCCAGCCCTGCAACGCATTGCAGGGCAAGAGAAGTGGTGGTGGAGAGAAACAGCTCTTTTGCTTCCAGTTCTCCGAGCCCACAGGTCTTGATCTGCAGGGATCAAGGAAGGCTAAGTAAAGAACGGCTTCCTCCCACTTCCTGTTGCTAAGCAATGCAGTGGTAAAGCGCGATGTCACATGACCACATCGCTTAGCGTCCATAATCCTGCAATCCCAGTTGCCATCGTAACCCCAGGACCCCATGGGTCATAAAGTGGGAAGAAGCAGGAGTCCCAGGCAAGGACTGCGGGGGTGTGTGTGTGCATGGGTACCATAGGTGGGTGCTGTGGGCCGATGCTATGGAGTGTAGGCAGGGGTCGCAGTGGGGGTCGCAGGTGAGCACTATGGAATGCAGGCGGGCTGGCGGGGCCACAAGTGCTGTGGGTGGGCACGTGCTATGGAGTGTGGACGGGGAGTGCTATGGAGTACAAGATCCCTGGGAAGAATTTGTGAGAAGCTAAAAGGTTGTAATGTTAATGATTGGCTTAAACTTTTGAATTATAAGTCTACAAGAGAGGTGGCAAGGAATGGCCTGGGGTGGCCACCGCCCACCTTGCTGATTTGGGCTCTGCTGCAGTAAACAGTTTCCTGATCCCTCCAAGTCTCTTCCTGCTTCTTATTGTAGCCCATCAGATTCAGTCAGATTTAGCAAGCACGTTATTCCTTGAGTCCCAGTGCAATGCTGTTAATAGTAAATCATTTATCTTACAGGAAATTAAGCTAACGACTTTGTGAGGCATGTATTTGTTTCATCATCTTCTGTGACAACTGACATTCAGACTCCAGGTTAATTCACATATTTCTTTTTGCATCCAGAGATTAGTGCTTGTGTGTGACAAAATTAATAGGGCCTGACTGCACATATGCATGTTGTAGCCCTACTACACATACTGTAGCTAAAACATGCTTGGACTTTCTGTTCCATGTAATATAATGAAAATATTGCTTTATAGCCTCTTCCATTCAAATCTAAGTGTACATTTCTTTACTGGATCTATGGAGTTACAACCAAATCTTGCCAGAGAGACACTAAAGTATGTAGTTGAAATCAGTTCATAATTTCTTTCATTATTATTCTGAATTATTTTATTTCTCTTATATTTTTGTCTGAATATTGTTCTTTTATTGCTATTAGATTATATAAATGAGACTCAATTTTATCTCCACTTCTCATATCCACTCAGAGTGAACAGATTTTAGCATGTTTTGTAGGGCATACAGCTGCTATCCCAATGTGGAATTTTTTTTGGCCAAGGACTATGTTTGTCCTCTTTGAACTGAGGCAGTGGATAGGGCCAGATTAAAAAGTAAATGTTAATTTAATTTTTTACTTAAAGTAAAACTCAATTCAGTTAATTAATGAAAATAGTTGACAGTATCCCTTGCATTTAATAAATTCCCACTCTCATAATATTAAAACTAAAATTTGGCAGTAAATTGGGGAGAGTTGGAGTGACACCCAATGATTTCTAGTGGTCACAATCCTGGGGCCACAGATTGCACATCCTTAGACTTACTGTAATATGTAGTATCACTTGTATGCCATAATGTCACCATGTTCATATCACAATAGAGCTACAAGTTAAATAAGGGAAGGGAAGAACACTATATAATACTGTTGTTTTTGCAGACAGTTGTATGTCCTCTGTAATTTATGCTGTCTTCAACCACTTGGTAAGACAAGCTAAATTAATATCATAGACACACATCTAAAAAGTGTGTTTTTGGAATTATGACCTTTGCATTTACATGTTGATGGAGAAGGTAAGGAAAGGAAATCAATCATCCTAGAGCTGGGTAATACAATGAAATAATTTAATTCTTGATTCTGTATGCTGTACCAGACTACTATAGTGAAGTTAAAAAATTTTTTTCTGGATATAATTTTATTAGTTTTCAATAAAGATAAAAACTACAGAAAAACAAAAAAGAGAAAAAAGAGAAAAAAACTAAAAAAGTGTAACACACACAAAAAAGAGTTTAAGATTACATACAAAGGTGACTTCCAACTTTCAACAGCAAAAATATACAGCAAATTTCATAGTCAAACCCTGACTCTTTGTCAAACCAAAATCACATTATTTCTATAAATCCTTCCATTAACACATACAAATCACTAATACAATTGCTCCTTCCCCTTATATAAAAAGGTTTGTGTGTGTGTATATGTATTTCTAAATCAATTTCCCTCCCCCTTAAAGCAACATCCATTTAATTCCTTCCTTCCTACCGCTATTCTATATATTTCTGTCCACTATAATAAAAATCAAATTATAAAAACATGTAAGTTATCTATTTTCATAATCAATAATACAACAGATTTAAATCTATTAAATTTAAAAGCCAAATATTATATCTTATCAATACTTTTTAAGTCATACAAATAAAAAATCCTGTAAGTCTTACTCCAAACCATTAAGAAAATAAAATTATAATAGCCTCTTTATCTATCCATTTACACATTAATTTTTTTTTTACCCCTCCTCGAAATATACCAGGGCATATCTCCCTATTACACATAAGGCAATTTTTTTACAGAAGTCAAACAACCCCACTGCCACCTTCAAACACTCAGACTTCTCAGCAAAAAAAACCCCCTCCCACGCAACATATTTCCTTCTTTCCCATAACACTTATTCAGATAGTCATAACATCGCGCCAACAGAGTAACTCCTGGTACAAGCTTAAATTCAGACTGTTGCTTTAACTCCCTCAGCACCAAACCACAATCTTCCCCCAGCATCACTCCAATCCCACCAACACAAAATTCCTCATCTTCTTCAAAATCTTCCATCACAACAATTTCATCCAAATGACAGAGTCTGGCAACAATCTCTTCTCCAACGGCCCGAACACTCTGCAGAATATCTTGACAACACTTTGAATAAATCTCTTTTATAGCTTGATAAAGTTCTAAGAAGTCTTCTTTAAAATCTTCCATAGTTCAAACAGTAGATTATGGCGCCCCCTAGTGACTTGACTCACACAAAAAAGGAGTTAATGAGTTAATAAAAAAACCCTTCCGTTTGAAATTGGCAGAAGAAAATATACTAGCAAACAAGTCCAGAAAAAAAAAATGAACAGAAAGCTTAAGATTTAGAACAGTAATCCCAACGTATAGGAAAATATTCCTCCTTCAAATCCAATACCAAAAATAGTAACTGGAAGGCAATTATATATTCTCAATCCGCATTGCACTTTTAATGGGAAAACAAGCCAAAACTGTAAAAAATTTAAAATTTAATCCAAAAATAATGATAAACACCAAGAGATTCCGCTTCTTTTTACTGTAGAAAGCTTCTCTTAGGGTACATAACTTAAAAAATATTTGGTGTTTTAGAAATTAGAAGGCAGGACTTACTGTCCCTTTAAGGCTGCAAACGTGTCATGGAAGAGATGAAATCCCAGCCTCCTGGTGAAGTCTTGCCAGTCAATCGTGCACTCAGTCCACGATCTCCTGGCTGCAACTCACCAACATTAATTAATATTAATTAATAATTAAGTAAATAAATAATAATTAAAATTAATAGACTTAATGGGTCGATTCCTGTGTTTTCCTTGCCTGGAAACACGGTCAGGGCTACAGGAAAAGCCAGCCTGTGCCTCAGAAAACTGCCATGTTGCCATCTTTGCCTACGGAGCTCACAGGCACAGCTGCTCAGTCCACCATTGCTCACCGGAAGCCCTCTATAGTGAAGTTAAATTCTAGATGTGTGGCTCTTGCTAAAGAATTGTACATATTAAAATGACTTTTGATTCTTCCACTAGGAAAATCAGTTGAAGTCTCATTTTTCACTTGACTCCTAGATATTTCACATTGTTTAGCACAATACAGAAACTGTAAAGGCCTTATTGTATATGAAAGTGTGTTGAAGTGTGTTGTTGTGGAAAAAAATGGCACACTGCATATCAAATTGTTTCTTGAAGTGCTTAACAGAGAGCATGGATCCATTTGGACCTTGAGCAAGATTGCATCTCTCTCCTTCATTGAAGTCTGCCTAGTCTGTGTGCAGAGTGGTTCAAGCCCTGGGTCATTTGAAATTTGGTCAGCTGACCTTGTATTGCATCTGGGTGTAGCCACCAGTTGCTGGCATATGTGCTCAAGTAGGCATAACCAACAGTGCATATTTTTTTTTTATTATTATTATTATTATTATTATTATTATTTTCAGTTAATTGATTCATATAGCTGCTCTACTCTGCATGTGATTAACATTTTATTAGGCCTCTGATTATCTGTGGAGCAAGCCACCTATTTTACAATGAGCAAAAGCCCATACCAGCACAGCTGGGAATGGCTTTGCTGATGGATGTGGCTTTCTTTGTTCTCTATCCTGCCCACTTGAGTTCCTTTCATTTTGAGAGTTGCAGTAACTGTTCTAAGAACCCTTTGTGAAAATGTAGTGTTTATTTGTGTGTCTGTGTACATATGTGAGTGGGTACTAAAATAATGCATTTGTTAGGGATTAATAAGATTGCCCTCCAGCAAAGGAGATCGTTACCTTGTCGTGGTGCTGGAGCTTGAGCACCTCAATGAAACCATGAGCTAAACCGTGAAGGGACACCCAAGACGGGAAGGTTGTGGCAGAGAGGTCAGACTAAATACGATCCCTGGGGAAGGTAATGGCAACCCACCCCAGTATTCTTGCCATGAAAACTAAATGGATCAGTACAACCAAAGATATGTCGGTATACCATCGGAAGATGGGACTCCCAGGTCGGAAGACGGTCAAAATGCTACTGGGGAGGAACAGAGGATACGTTCAACTAGCCCCAGATGTGATGACGCAGCTAGCTCAAAGCCGAAAGGATGGCTAGCGGCCGACGGTGCTGGTGGTGAACGACGAATCCGATGTTCTAAAGATCAACACACCATAGGAACCTGGAATGTAAGATCTATGAGCCAGGGCAGATTGGATGTGGTTATTGGTGAGATGTCAAGATTAAATATAGACATTTTAGGTGTCAGTGAACTGAAATGGACTGGAATGGGCCACTTCACATCAGATGACCACCAGATCTACTACTGTGGACAAGAGGACCACAGAAGAAATGGAGTAGCCTTCATAATTAATAATAAAGTGGCTAAAGCAGTGCTTGGATACAATCCAAAAAACGATAGAATGATCTCAATTCGAATTCAGGGTAAGCCATTTAACATCACAGTGATCCAAATATATGCCCCAACCACAGATGCTGAAGAAGCAGAAGTAGATCAGTTCTATGAGGATCTGCAGCACCTACTAGATAATACACCAAAAAGAGATGTTATTTTCATTACAGGAGACTGGAATGCTAAGGTGGGTAGTCAGATGACACCTGGACAGGCAAGCATGGTCTGGGAGAACAAAATGAAGCAGGACATAGGCTGATAGAATTTTGCCGAGACAACTCACTGTGCATAACAAACACTCTCTTCCAACAACCTAAAAGACGACTTTATACATGGACTTCACCAGATGGTCGACACCGAAATCAGATTGACTACATCCTTTGCAGCCAAAGGTGGCGGACATCTATACAGTCGGTAAAAACAAGACCTGGAGCTGACTGTAGTTCAGATCACGAACTTCTTATTGCAAAATTTAGAATCAGACTAAAGAGAATAGGGAAGACCCACAGATCAGTTAGATATGAGCTCACTAATATTCCTAAGGAATATGCAGTGGAGGTGAAGAATAGATTTAAGGGACTAGATTTAGTAGATAGGGTCCCAGAAGAACTATGGACAGAAGTTCGCAACATTGTTCAGGAGGCGGCAACAAAAAACGTCCCAAAGAAAAAGAAAACCAAGAAGGCAAGATGGCTGTCTGCTGAAACACTGGAAGTAGCCCAAGAAAGAAGGAAAGCAAAAGGCAACAGTGATAGGGGGAGATATGCCCAATTAAATGCAAAATTCCAGAGGTTAGCCAGAAGAGATAAGGAATTATTTTTAAACAAGCAATGTGCGGAAGTGGAAGAAGACAATAGAATAGGAAGGACAAGAGACCTCTTCCAGAAAATTAGAAACATCGGAGGTAAATTCCAGGCAAAAATGGGTATGATCAAAAACAAAGATGGTAAGGACCTAACAGAAGCAGAAGAGATCAAGAAAAGGTGGCAAGAATATACGGAAGATCTGTATAGGAAGGATAATAATATTGGAGATAGCGTTGACGGTGTGGTCAGTGAGTTAGAGCCAGACATCCTGAAGAGTGAGGTTGAATGGGCCTTAAGAAGCATTGCTAATAACAAGGCAGCAGGAGACGATGGTATCCCAGCTGAACTGTTTAAAATCTTGCAAGATGATGCTGTCAAGGTGATGCATGCCATATGCCAGCAAATTTGGAAAACACAAGAATGGCCATCAGATTGGAAAAAATCAACTTATATCCCCATACCAAAAAAGGGAAGCACTAAAGAATGTTCAAACTATCGAACAGTGGCACTTATTTCACATGCCAGTAAGGTAATGCTCAAGATCTTGCAAGGTAGACTCCAGCAATTCATGGAGCGAGAATTGCCAGATGTAAGCTGGGTTTAGAAAAGGCAGAGGAACTAGAGACCAAATTGCCAATATCCGCTGGATAATGGAGAAAGCCAGGGAATTTCAGAAAAACATCTATTTCTGTTTTATTGACTATTCTAAAGCCTTTGACTGTGTGGATCATAACAAATTGTGGCAAGTTCTTGGTGGTATGGGGATACCAAGTCATCTTGTCTGCCTCCTGAGGAATCTGTATAACGACCAAGTAGCAACGGTAAGAACAGAGCACGGAACAACGGACTGGTTTAAGATTGGGAAAGGAGTACGGCAGGGTTGTATACTCTCACCCTACCTATTCAACCTGTACGCAGAAGACATCATGCGACATGCTGGGCTTGAGGAATCTAAGGCTGGAGTTAAAATCGCTGGAAGAAACATTAACAATCTCAGATATGCAGATGATACCACTTTGATGGCTGAAAGCGAGGAGGAGTTGAGGAGCCTTATGACGAAGGTGAAAGAAGAAAGTGCAAAAGCTGGGTTGCAGTTAAACCTCAAAAAAACCAAGATTATGGCAACGAGCTTGATTGATGACTGGCAAATAGAGGGAGAAAAAGTGGAGGCAGTGACAGACTTTGTATTTCTAGGCGCAAAGATTACTGCAGACGCTGACTGCAGCCAGGAAATCAGAAGACGTCTACTTCTTGGGAGGAGAGCAATGGCAAATCTTGATAAAATAGTTAAGAGCAGAGACATCACACTGACAACAAAGGTCCGCATAGTTAAAGCAATGGTATTCCCTGTAGTAACCTATGGCTGCGAGAGCTGGACCATAAGGAAGGCTGAGCGAAGGAAGATAGATGCTTTTGAACTGTGGTGTTGGAGGAAAATTCTGAGAGTGCCTTGGACTGCAAGAAGATCAAACCAGTCCATACTCCAGGAAATCAAGCCAGACTGCTCACTTGAGGGAATGATATTAAAGGCAAAACTGAAGTACTTTGGCCACATAATGAGAAGACAGGATACCCTGGAGAAGAAGCTGATGCTAGGGAAAGTGGAAGGCAAAAGGAAGAGGGGCCGACCAAGGGCAAGATGGATGGATGGTATTCTGGAGGTGACGGACTCAACCATTGGGGAGCTGGGGATGGTGACGGCCGACAGGAAGCTCTGGCGTGGGCTGGTCCATGAAGTCACGAAGAGTCGGAAACGACTGAACGAATAAACAACAAAATAAGATTGCCGTTCATAACATTCAGAAGCAGAAGTTACGGTAGAAATCTGTCTCAGTTTCTGTATAAGACTGCAGAGTGTTGGTAACCTCATAAGTATATTTGTAATGTGTGATTTTGAATATGTAGAAACTAATGGAGATAGCTGATTTCAGGAAGCTGATGATTTCTTGCAGAAACACTTTGATCAGTTTTAGTTGGCTGAATATTCTCCACTGCCTTTCCTTTTTCAGGGTTTCACTGAAATGCCAGACTTTATTTGGTATTAAAATGGCTTTCATATATACCAGTGTTCATTGTTAACAGTACCCTTGCAAAAGAAGTTTTCAACTTTAAGGCCCTTCTTGACTTGGAAGGACAGTCTTTTTCCATACCAGGATCCTGCCACCAAATGAGATGTGATTTCTGTACAGTACATTAGGACGTCAAGAATTATTAGCACATGTATCACCCTTAAGGTGGCCTTAATTGATTGGCAGGTATGTAACAGAAGAGAAGCTCTGCCGGTTTGATTTAAGGTAACTTCGTTTGTTCCTATATTGTTTATTTCCATCTTATACAGTATCTCTACTTTTTTAAAGCTTTTTAATTTTGCTTAAGGAAAAAAAAACTATTTGAATGAGATGGATTCTGTATATGAACTGCTAAGCCTGAATCAAACAGGCAAATGCTATAGGATACAGCCTTTCACTTGATCATACTCTTTTTCTTTTCTGTTGAACATTCCATGTTTATTTTTTTTAAAGCGCTGTTATGTTGGATCTGTGATGTGAACTTTCCTAGCTCCTACAGATGGATGGGATTTTTTTGTTTCAGTTTAAATATGAATTGGTCTAATTATACTTCTGAAACTAATTTCTGAACTGGTATGCACATTTTTATTGGTTTTCACCTGTGCAGTGGTTGAGGCTTTTAACTGCAGTCAGGGGACACAGGTTCAAGTCCCTTTGGGTGAAGTCCATTGGATGACTTTGGGCCAGTGACAATGTCTTGTAGAGTTGGTATTGTGGGGAAACTGAATGAGGAAATTGAACTTAATGAGCTCCTTTATTTACGTTCTTTTGAAAAGGTGAAATCTAAATTAACAATGCATACAAAACTGTTTACATCGGGAAAAATTAAGTAATAATGGCAAATAAGCAATTACTTGAAAAAACTCATAAATTTGTCCTTGAACCTGAGATATCAGAAAGCTGATGCATATGTTCAGGTCACAATTATATATTAGCTAGACTGTTCACTTGAGGGAATGATATTAAAGGCAAAACTGAAGTACTTTGGCCACATAATGAGAAGACAGGATACCCTGGAGAAGATACTGATGCCGGGGAAAGTGGAAGGCAAAAGGAAGAGGGGCTGACCAAGGGCAAGATGGATGGATGATATTCTGGAGGTGACAGACTCGACCGTGGGGGAGCTGGGGGTGGCGATGTCCGACAGGAAGCTCTGGCGTGGGCTGGTCCATGAAGTCACGAAGAGTCAGAAGCGACTGAACAAATAAGCAACAACAAAATCAACTAATATCATTTTGTCACACAAAGGTAAAATGTTTATATTTATCTGTCTAATTTTTATATATTTTAACTTTTATATCTCATATTTTAAATGCTAAAATATTTCACAGTATGGTTTTAACTGTGATGCTTCTGACACGAATAATAATAATAATAACTAATATCATCCTTGTTCCTGTTTGAAAGAAGACATGGTAAGTGAGAACCTCAAAACATTGTACTTTTTAATGTTTGTTAAAGAGTAGTTTTCCTAACTTTGTATGTGGTAATTGAAAACATACAGTATAAAATATATTTTACATACACCAAGCTCAGAGCAGGATGGCCAAAAATTCCAACATGTAGGAGTTGGGAGGGTTCTCTGTTCCTCTCTCCCCAACAGGATATGATTAAGGAGATCATGTCATTTGTGAGTTGCATTTTTCTACTTTTGTCAGCTTATGTCATAACCCTAGCATTATTAAAATGTTTTTTCTAAAATTCAATATTCACACCCAGGTGTTCACGCTGTAATTTCTGTTAGTAAAACTGACATTTCTTAAAGTTCATTATTTTTTTCCACCCTGAAATTGTAGTCCTTTTTTAAAAAAATAGTCATTAAAGAATAGAACTGAAGTGTCTTCGGGCTAACGGGCACCGCAGTGCTTTGTCATTTCAATGCTGGAGTTGGCATGAAGGGTTTGATAATATCTGGGTCATGTAACCCAGCTGCTTAAGAATTAGAACCATCAGAATCTTTGTCCTGCAGTGAATTCTTATAGAGTGTGGCACTGCTTTGGCTCTCCTTCTTTGACACTTTTGTAGGCATTTTACAATGAAGATAAGCATGGAGTCCTCTTTTAAATATGGAGGATACCAAACTGTGAATGGTCCATTTGCAAGTTGCAAGCATACTAATAGAAACAAGACCACACAGACTCTACTAGTATATAATCTGGCTCTGATGCTTAAAGGTTTTGCCCCTGGATATTTAGAGTGAAGAATTGCATCTTCTGTTGTTATGGATAATAGGCTGTGCTTAGAAAAACTGTAAGCTGAAAATGAGTGATTTGTCTCAGCCAAGATGACTGCTGCTCAGTTTATCACTAAGGCATTATAAGTTAGGTTGATATACAGATGTGGTCAAACGTATTGGTACCCCCTCCACTTTTTCCCAAAGAATCCCAATTTGTTGTGAAATAAGTTGAAACTAACACAAGTAAATGATGACCACCTTTCTTTATTCCATAGTCCATAGAGCACGCTTTGAGGTAACCATTTTGGGTTGATGGGCGTATTTGGAATTTGTCTGCTTTGAATAGGTATTTGTTCATAAAATACAGTGGATTGTCCCCAAATGTTCATTTATTAAAAGATAATTGATAAATTTCTACGGGCCAGAATCTAGAATAAAGCCTATACAAGTACAGATTGAAATGTGTAGACTCCATTTGGTCAGATCTTCTGAAATTTGAGGTGGACACAATGTCAGTATTCCCGCATATGTCCTCTGAGTATGCCATACTAGGTGATCAAGGCTGTTGAGAAAAAAAGTACCACTTCTCTTGAAGATACAAATATTTGACCATTTTGATTTCTCCCACATCTTATCATAAGCTTATAATACAGGCATGCACATATTAAATATACATTGCAATGGCATAGAAATATATAGCTGAAATATATATATACACTTAACATATTTTATGTGTTATATACTCAGCTGCATATATATTTTAAATATAACTACAGGCTTCCCTCACTCTATGATAGTATTATATTCCTGAAAACCTCACATAAAGCAAGACACTGAACCAGTGGAAAAAAGGGGGTTGCTGGGTATGGTGTCAAAATTTGTAACCCAAATGCATTGACAAATGTGCTCATACATTTTTAGAGCCTCACTCTTAAGCATTATATTATTCAAACATGTTTTTTCATGTTCTATGTATTTTCTCCTTTTCTACAGCTGGATTTCTAATGCATGTGGTTATCATGGCAGACAAAAAGGCAACATGCATCATGGCAGTATGACGTTTGTTAGCACTCTTTCCAACTTTGATGCAATGTAATATGTCTAATTTTGTTTCTAGTATTAGAAAGGTCCTTTTCCTTTCCATTTTGGGAAAGGGGGTTGAACAAGATGTTGATGGCTGTTTTGACCCCATTGTAACAGTAGTAGGTATGGAAGTAAGTGAGAGAGAGCATGAACAACTAGAACTGCACAGCACAATGATACTGTAAATGCATGAATGACAGCAGAAAGGGGCTGTAGTGGGAAAACCCACTACATTCAAATGGTTTTGGCAGGAGGTCTTGGCATGTTTCCAGACCTTTGGTGCAAATTGACTATGCCAGCACAAATTGCATAATAGCAATTCCTGTGTGTGTGTGTGTGTGTGCATGTGCATGTGCGCGCGCATAAAGTGAATTCTTGGATAAAAGTGATCAATTACATAATAGTAAGTTTGCATAAATTGAGGAAAACCTGTATATCTAATATGCAGTTCTTTTTTTAAATAGTAATTTTATTAAAGATTACAATTATAACAGTAAAAACTAATACAAACTAAAAAAAATAAAAGAATAAAAAGAAAAAATAGAAGGTGCAGAAAAGAAAAAAAGAGAAAAAATACAAAGAGAAAGAAAAAGAAAGAAAAATAAAAAAAAATAAAATATAGTAAAGAAAAAGAAAAGAAATATATAAAGAAGTGACTTCCCCCTTCATCACAAGTATAAACAATTTTAGTAACTTATCACCTCTTAAAATAAAACAAATGATCTCTTCTTCCCATATCCCATCTCTAATTTATAAACAAATCCATAAAGCCTTGTCATTTCAGTCCTGATGTCAGCAAAAGTCTATTAAGGATTACCAGAGATAACAACGTATCTATTTTAACCTTGATCAAATTAACCAACTTTATATTCCTTCCTTTTACTTCTAACAATCTTGATCTTTAGTCCCTTCAAATAGTGTCCTAGAATTTGATTTCTTTTCATTTTTTCCTTTGTCCCTTCTCACAAAATTCTTCAAAGCTTTAACAAGTGTCTTTTGTAAATCCAATAGAGGAAAATTATCCAGGTCACTGCCTTGGTTTGTTATCTGTATATCCCTTTTAATTATTAAGACATCAGCCGATTTCTCTAGTATGTCTAGTGTAGCATCTTTTTCAATATCATTCTTGTAGCCTGTCATTTTTAAATCCACTTTTAGACCAGTCTTGGTCTTGTCAGGTAAAACATGTTCCTCTTTCATAACATCTTTTAAATACTGTCTATCTATAGAGGCAGACACTATTAAAATTAACTTCTGGGTCCATTGTTCAAAAATATCCTTCAATATGCCCAATGTTGAAATATTTTGCTTCATTTTGTAATTGTAAGTGAAGTTTAAGTGTTCTTCTCCTTTAATTATAATCTTTAGTTCCCTCTACTTCCTTCTAGTGTCCAATTTTTAAAGTCTTATTATTTTTTTAAAAAAAAATCAAAACAAAAGCATTTTCCCACCGGAAGGATTCTTTATAATTAATTCCAAAATCTTATTTCAAATTTATCTGGACCCTTAATCTGTTTGTAACTTTCTAAAATCAAAATTTTAATCACCCTTTTGCTCTTTATTCCCAAATATTTTTTTAAGTTCTTAAACTTGTAGTTAAAACTTATTTCACTAAGGATTGAAGGAAACTAACCTGGTGCTGTAAAACTTGTCAATCCAAGGGTTCCTAATAGCTGAAAAGCAGTTAGCAAGCAATTTCCAAAAGTGATTAGAAAAGGAAGTATGTGAACTCAGTGTCCTTTCAAAGGCACCGACTGCGGTTTGAGCAAGATGGCCGTGTCCTCATCTCCCAGAGCTCTAAACCCTCCAGAGACGGCTGTCTTGCAGTCTCTTTGTGAGGAGCAGCTGTCTGGAGCACTTGTGGGCGATCTCAAGTCCTCTCCTGGTCCAGAGAGGAATTATTTTTTTAATATAGTTTAAAGTTTATTGATTTTCAGAGTATAGATAAAATACAAAATAGAAAATACAGAAAAGCATGAAAATAGAACTAAAGAAGAAAAAACTACAAAGTGCAAATAGACAGAAAACAAAGACAGAAAAGTGACTTCCGACTTTCTCCAGTACAGATATACATGTAGATAAATTTACAAAAATAATCCAGAGAGGAATTATTGAAGAGCTGGCCTACCCGCTGGCTCTTCATCCTGCTACGGTTGTCAGCTCTGCTTTTTGCAGAGCACCATTTCTTCCCCGGATGTTTTGCAAATGCGCAGTATTAAAGCTCTGGAACTTACCACATGTCAGTACCTAAGGGGAAGGGTGGAAGGAGGGAAGATGTTTTACTCTGTTGTGAGTTTCCTGACAATTATTAAAACTTTACGTAACTCTTAAAGATAAGAGTTTACATTTGATTCTGAACTTACTCAATACTGTGAATGAATGGGCCCCAAATATCCAATTAATTAATTAATTAAATAAATTAATTTTCTATCCCACCTTCATTATTTTTATAAATAACTCAAGGCGGCAAACACACCTAATACTCCTTCCTCCTCCTATTTTCCCCACAACAGTTGAGGTGAGTTGGGCTGAGAGAGAGTGACTGGCCCAAGGTCACCCAGCTGGCTTTCTGTTTGTCAAAGTCTTGACTTTTTCTTCACCTTTTCTTTTCTTTTTATTTTTCACCCATCCGGCTTTCATGCCTCAGGCGGGACTGGAACTCTCAGTGTCCTGGTTTCTAGCCAGCACCTTAACCACTAGACCAAACCAAACTGGCTCTCCAGTTTGGATTACTAAACACATCCAATTACTAAACACATAAGCAATATCTATATTTCAGAAAGAAATAATTGTAAATGTCATCTTCGTGCATGTTTTGCATTCCATGTAAAAACCTACCATGTCCATTTTCTAAAGTCTTATACTGGCAAATATATATTGGGATGTCATTCGGACTGGAGAAGTGTGGCTAGATGGTAGTAAAGAGAGGGAAGGTAGTTAAGACTGATGGGGTGGAACTACCAGCAGGCCACATAGCAGACATACAGACCAGCTACAAGTACCTTGGTATCCCACAGTCACATGGGAACCACAATGAGGAGGCAAGGAAGACAGCAAAATCCAAGTACCACCAAAAGATAAGACAGGTCTTGAAGAGCCAGCTCAATGGGAAGAACAGGATCCATGCAATTAACATGTATGCCCTGCCAGTCATTAGATACCCTGCCGGTATAGTGAGCTGCCAAAGGAGGACATGGAGGCTGTTGATGTGAAGACCTGGAAGCTCCTCACAATGTACGGAGGCTTTCACCCCAAGTCCAACACCCAGAGACTGTACACCAGCTGGAAAGAGGGCGGGTGGGGTCTGGTGAGTATCAAAGCCACTGTCCTGGATGAGAGCCGGAGCATCCAGGAGTACATCAGTAAGATGGCGCCTAAAGATGAGCTGCTGAGAGAATGCCTGAAACAGCAGCAGACATGGAAGAAAGATCAAGCAGAGGAAGTGCCATGGAAAGACAAGACTGCATGGGATGTACCATGGCTGACATTGGGAAATCCTAGCAGTGGCTGGAAAGGGCTGGACTAAAAGACAGCACTGAGGCACTGATCATAGCAGCACAAGAACAGGCACTAAGCACCCGATCCATAGAAGCAGGGGTCTACCACACTAGACAGGACTTAAGGTGCAGACTGTGCAGAGAGGCCTCAGAGACAGTCCAATACATAGTGGCAGGATGTAAGATGCAGGCAGGAACAGCATACACTGAACGGCACAACCAAGTATCTGGCATTGTGTACAGGAATATCTGCACAGCGTATGGGCTAGACCCTCCAAAGTCCAGATGGGAGATTCCACAGAAGGTCGTGGAGAATGACAGGGATAAGTTCCTGTGGGATTTCCAGATCCAGACAGACAGGCAGGTACTGGCCAATCAACCAGACATTGTGGTAGTAGACAAGGACTAGAAGACGGTGGTGGTGATAGATGTAGCGGTGCTAAGTGACAGGAACATCAGGAAGAAGGAGTATGAGAAGCTGGAGAAGTACCAGCACCTGAAGAAGGAACTAGAGAGGATATGGAAAGTGAAGGCCAAAGTGGTCCCAGTGGTGGTAGGAGCACTCGGGGCTGTGACTCCTAAACTGGGAGAGTGGCTCCAACAGATCCCAGGAGCCACATCAGAGCTCTCTGTCCAGAAGAGTGCAATGCTAGGAACAGCTAAGATACTGCGCAGAACCCTCAAACTCCCAGGCCTCTGGTAGAGGACCCGAGGTTGAGGAAGACACATACCACCCATAGGGCTGAGAAGGGATTTTTTATAAGCAATGGGTGAGTTCTGCCAAATTTCCCCTTCTAGTCAGGTGACAGGAAAATCTGTAAAACTATTGTAATTTTTTAAAAAAAGCACCAGTCCTGAAAAGCCAAGCCCACAGGGGAAAAAAAACAGTTGGCACTTGTTTTCCTGGCATGGGTGGGAGAATCCACTAATTGGGCCACATGAACTGCAATTCAGACAGAATACCTGGGCCCCTCTGTGGTGGAAGGAGTTGAAATCTGGAAATGGATTTCTTAAGCTGGCTTCATTTTTAGCCTGTTTACTCACAGGAGACAGGCAGGTGAAGGCTGCAATGTGGAAAAGCACCTGATCTTGTAACACCAAACCACAGAGAACCAGCTTAATATTCATTAGAGTGTCAGTGAGGAATAGCAAATCTCCCAGATTTAAATTTGCACTTCAGCATAAAACAATTTGGTGATCCTGGGCAGTTTGGTCTGTCAGCATAACCCAATGTATAGGTTGCCATGGATATAAAATGCCAGTGGTGGAGTGGGGAGAACCGCGTACTTGGAAATTCTTAGAGGCATGGCAGGATAGAACTTCAATACAGAATTTAACATTCTACTTGTACTGTGCTCGGGTATAAGCATATACAAAATAAAAATACTACTACTGAATTATAATTCAAGGCATAGCAGGTAGACCAAGATGGACTTGCTTTTCTCTATCAAATAATTTGATTTTTTTTAAAAATGTATTAGTTTCTTAGCAACCTGAAAAATAAAAGTGTGTCATTCATAGAATGGTTTGTAGCCAGCTAGGCCAGTTATTTATGTTTTCAGACCTGATGAGCCATAAATTAGAAAAAAAAATTATAAGACCACACTTTTATCTTCTGAACAGCTCTTGGCTTGGTTTCCCTTATTTAGGCTAAAGGAATATACTGTAATTGCCACTGAACCAATAACATCTGCAGGTAAGATCAAAATCTCTGAATAAAGATACAGTGGGAATATGGTAAACCCAAGTACAGAATTAATTTTTGGACAACATGCTTTTTCACTAAATGATTTCCAAGGGTAGACTTTAGTTCATGAAGTTATATGGTTTCTAACATGAAAAACTGCATTACGAGATACTAGCAATGAAGCAGAAAGTAGTATTCTCATGTTCCAAGATTTTTTTTAAAAAAAAACACTCTTTGCTTTTTGCCTCCTCCGTAGATTACTTATTGGATAATTCAACACAGGAGTCAGAGATTTAACTCAATTTTGTGTGGCAGTCATCCTTAAACTGGTGCTGTTTTAAGCAGTGTTGCAGAGACAGAGCTGAAGACCAGGAGATAACTATATAATTATGTTCTTTTAGAAAGTATATATAATGGCAAACAGGTTTTACATTTACTTCTTTAGACTTTTTCATCTTTTGCACACAATGGTATTTTTTTTATTTGCCACTTTCGCCACAGGACTCCATTAAAGCCTTGTGAACAGCTGTATCAAAACATCTTCAGTGCCTTTAATATAAATACAAGAACTCTGTTCCAATTATCCAAATAATATAACAGTTTTACCTCCCTTGCATTTCGACATTGACTACTCTGAAGTGGTAGGTTTTCCTGCACTTAGATAAACAGTGAAACTAATTGGAATGCCTAAAAAGATTATTGTATAAGAGGCTCAGGGAACATTGCCAGTTTACTGAGATGAAAAGAAAGCTGTCTGGAAAATAAACTCTCCTACACATGCAAACGTGGACACATTTGTACAAAGAGAGGTCTATTTTATAATAGCTTTACATTGTAATACGTAGGCAAGACAAGTTTGGATGTTTTGTGGTCTGAGCTATTTTATTTAATTTGCCAGTAGCATTTACAATCTGCTGATAGAACATGATTAAGAAATCTGTATCTTAAATATAGTGAAATGTACACATTTTAGTTTAATATGACTACACATTCAGTTTGTAGTCGGTATAAACTACTTTCTTGAAAGACTGGATCCCACCTGTAGTTATATTGTAGTAAAATACTTTAAAAAAACATTCAAACAATCTATGTTCATTGTTCCTTGTTTCAGAAGTATAATGCACAGAAAGTGCTTGTCTGTAGAAGAAAAACATTCTGAAATTAGACCTCCCTATATTTGAACACAATCAGAATCTAGGAAATAATTCTGTTGTTACTTGTATCTGATTCATCAAATTAAGAACGCCATGGTAGAATCACATAGTGTAAATTTAGACAAAATTTTCAGGGTATTTTTTGTGAGAACATCTTGGAAGGACATCATGTGAACATGATGTGCAAAACACATTCTTTTCTACAGTGCACTTCTAGGCATAATAAATCATGATGTAACTCCCTCTGACTGGCTGTTATCTGATGTTCTCTGCCCACAAGAAGAGACTAGTAAATCAACATGGAAGCAGACATAAGCAAAAGCTGTTTTATTGGCACATGTGCCTATTTAGTATTTCAAGAAGAGTTAGTACATGGATGGCAATAATATACCACTGTCTTAGCACAGAAGGTTTAAACCTGAGACCTCCAAGGTCTTTTCCAACTCTATGATTTATTATTCCAAGCTGTTCTGGGTTCTAGAAGCAGGGTCTCCAAGTTCTCCAAGCAGAATCTCTCTGTCAACTTTGCAATTCATTTTAAATAAGCCAGATGCCAAACCTTCAGCCAGTGGGCCCTCCTCTTCTTTGCAGTTCAAATAAATTAAAAAAAGATGTTGTGATCAGTTACAGTGTTTACTTCTATTATTAAGAAACAGTATAATGACATATAGACAGTAACACACCACAGTGTAAGAACAACTTCAAATTATGTAAGAAAACTACAACTTATGTGGATGAGCAGTCTTCTTACTGGCACAGTAAACATTAAACCAAACTTTTCTCCCCTTTTACATATGAGCCGATATCAAGAAAACATGTTATTGTACAGTATTTGCTTTGCTTAAGTTCCAGGCTCAAATATAGGCCAGAAGTTAAAAAAATATTATATTCATTTCATGTGTAGGCTTGTATATATGCATTAAGAGTGTTCTTAAACTAAAAATAAAGAATGAAACGTACCTCTTTAATGTGAAGTTGCCTGAATTTGAAATATTTTTTTAAATAAATCGTGAACTCCCAGGGAACCCCTAGTGACCTCTTGCAGAACCCTAGGGCTCCATGGAACCCTGGTTGAGAAACCCTGGTCTAGATCCTCTGTTACTGCAGCTTTCACCTGATCCCAATCTTTTCCTTCCTTCTTCGCCTACATACAGTAGTCAGGCGCTGGGGTTGCCCTTTCTTTGCTGTGGGGAATTTCTATCAGGCCGGGCTGTTCCTCTCCTGCTTGCTCATTAGTTGTCTTTGTGTTGTTCCAAGATGCTGCTTTATTTCTCCCTCCCTCCCTCTCGCTCTGCCTGGCATGCCTTACTTGGCTCCCTGGGTTTTATACCTTTTTGGCATTGCTTGCTTTGCCTCCTTCCATGACTAGCATTTTTCTTCCCATCATTCTAACCCCATTCCTACTATCTGACCTCTAGGAGTTCATTTAAACTTTAATGTCTGGATGCCAAGTTGTCTAACACCAAGGACAATCTAGTTCTGGTTCTAACCTATTTTCTGTAATCTGCACATAACTTCACAACAGCTTTTTTTAAACTTAACATCCTGACTTTCATTGGGTTTCCTAAAGTGGGGGTAGGGATGGGGGGGGGGCTTCACCAACATTGTTAAGGAGAAGACTTCTGCCACAGAATAACTAAAGGGTTAAAGGGCAACTATTTTGTGTGTACGTGCAATATGAAAATAGGGTTGAGTCAGGTTGCCTATTATTATTATTTTTTCTTGATGATTGTTATTTTTATCTTGATCGCTTCTCAGAGTCGCACTGTTTGAGTTGGGTGACCATATAAATAATTTTAATCAATCAATAAATGGGATGCTTTCATTTGATTCATTTACTTTTATTTGAAAAGTCAAATGCTCCATATAAGCATGTACAAAAGATGGTGGATTTTGAATGATCAGTGATGGAATGGAATATAGGGGCGTGATGGCTCAGTGGGTAAGATGCCAGGCTTGTCAATCGGAAGATCGCAATTTCGGAGGTTCGAATCCCTAGTCCCGCATGACGGAGTGAGCTCCCGCACTTGCCCCAGCTCTTGCCAACCTAGCAATTCAAAAGCATGCAAATGCAAATAGATTAATAGGTACCACTTTGGTGGGTAGGTAACAGTGTTCCACATACATCATGCCGGCCACATGACCGTGGAAGCATCTTCGGACAACGCTGGCTCTTCGGCTAACAAGCTGAGATGGGCACTGGCCCCTAGAGTCGGACATGACTGCACAAATGTGCGGAGGGAACCTTTACCTTTACCTATAAGCAATCTCAGCTTGAGTGATGAAAATAGGAAAGTTCATTGGAACAAAGTCAGGGCTTGTATACATTAAAAAAGTATGAAATTACTAGATTTGATTTATGAGTGAATTTCATTGACATCAACAAACAGAGAGACACACATGCATAGACAAACACACAAATTGTGCTTAACTACTAAGATCAAGGAATTGAAGGTAGAGACCCCTCAATTTTGAGCTTGATTGTAGGTGACCGTATGGACACATTCATGCAGGTCTTTTGGCAACAATATGAAAGTGATTTGCTCTTTTTGCCACCTTTAGGGATGTTTTTCCATTTCCCAATCTAGCCTACAGCCATGAAAATCCCTGGAATCAAAGAAAAAAAAATGAAACATAGAAAATAGTCAATGTCCGACTTATCTCTGGTCATGGTTATATAAAGAATTTATCTTACTTGCTAGGTCTATATATAATATTAAAAACATTTGTCTAATATATCCATTTATATATATTTTGATCTTCAAATCCTCATACAAGCTTTTCTCATACACTTTTTTTCTTCTCTCTTTGATTTGTATTTCTATTTCTTTTTCTGTTTCTAACTTTTAACTGTGTATAATCAACATTCAATAAAATATATACAAAAAAAAAAAAGAAAGAAAAGAAAATCCCTGGAATCATACAAGAAATAGCCAGATCCAGTCCTGCTTTGAGGTCAGCCAAGTTTGGCTAGCTACTGCAACTTAGCAGGACATCAAGGCATCATGGTCCCCACCCTAAAACTTGCCCTAAATTTCATCAAATACTCTGTGCATTAATGTGTAGGTACTAACAGAAAGGCCAACATTCTTGCCAACCTCTTCAGTGATAAATTCCTTGTTGTTTACTTAATTAGAAGTCTAGAAATAAGGCTGCTAATTTGTAAGCACTGAAACTATTCTTGCACTATGTTTTTAGGTATTGTAAACAAAACAAAACAAGAGTGTAAGCATATTAATATCCTTGGATTTCCTAAAATAAAAAATTGCTGTGGAATGGACAAATTAAATCTTTCTAAACATATTATTTTGACTGTCAACATACATTGGCAGGTTAATCAATAAAAACTTTACTTGATTAGTCAGTGAGACCACTGCTAAAGGGAATATTTTTGGGGGATGATTTCATTCACATGTAATTACCTTTTCTGCATATTGAACTATATTTGTAGTTCATTACTATAAAGGATAGCTAAACAACAATAAAATTAGAAATGAATGTGATAGTTTCCAAATCACAGGAAGTAATAATTCCACTTTACTCTGCATTGGTCAAACTGAACTTCATATACTGAGTCCACTTCTGGATACCACATTTTAAGAAAGATTTAGAGAAACTGGAACAGATACAGAGAAGGGCTACAAGAATAAACAGAGAGCTGGAAACAGTCTTATGAGGAGATACTGAGGTGCAGGATATTTTTAACCTTAAGATGACTTGAGGAATATGATAGCACTTTTTAAGTACCTGAAAGAGTGTCACTTAGCAAGTCAAAACTTGTTCTTGTCATCCCTTCAAGGAAGGCCAAGTCAAGAAACAGACACCACAAGGATTGCTACTTTATTGTTGTAGGGTATAATAACAGAATTGTGGAAGCCAGTTAGAGTTTCCCTTTGCCCCCTCTTATTGCAAAGAGAATCAAGGGAGGGTTATTTTGAGTTTCTTTTGCATTCCCCTTTTACATGCTTTCACCTTTCCCAGGAATAAGTTGTCATTTCTCTTCCCTTAATGTCTCCTGCATGGTTTCATCAAGGTTGTCACCACATTCCTTTATACTTCTTTATTGTCCCAAAGTGCAGAATAATGGTCTTATGTGACAGGAAGGCAGATTCTAACTGAATGTTAATACATATTTTTTAATAGAACAGTTTAATAATGGAGCTACTGATTAAGTGAGATGGGTAGATCCTCTTCATTGGATGCATTCAAGAAGAGGCTAGATGGCCATTTTTTGCAGATGCTTTTATTCTGAATTCTGTACACCATGAAAAAAATGGGACTTCCAACTTGTACCTGAGGAGCTCAGAAGAGAGATTACTGAGACTTTTTCAAATATTCAAAGGTCGTTGGAATTACTGTTCGTAACTCTGCAAAACAGAGAGAAAGAACAGAGAACAGAAACGGAGACAGAAAGGAAAAATGTTTTTCAAGTGGAGGAGAAACAGAAGGAGGAAATTTTGAGTATATTAGTTCAGAAGAACATTCTGAAGGCTTTACACTATAATCTTGGTATAGATATGTTGTGGCAGTGGAGACAGAGTGAAAATATGGGTGCACAGTTGGATGGATGTTGTGAAATATGTGGAAAGGGAGAGAAGGTTGCTCTGATATTCTATATGAGATATAGAAAAGAGCAGGCTGTATATTGCGAATCTCCCACAGTGTATTGTGATTTTGGCATAACCTAAACAGAAGATATGAGAAACTGTATGGATATAAAGGTTAATGAAAAAATATGGACTTGAATTGTTATGAGAAATTGTATGGATATATAAAAAGTGATATTCTAAATGTAAGATGCTAAATACAAACACAAGTTGATATTATAGAATATTGTTTTCCTTAGAGATATATTTATGAGAAGATAATGATATGATGGAATTAGAATGATGGTTACTACAGGATGATATATATCAATATGTATTGTATGAATATTATAAGAATTGATATATTAGCTATTAGTTTAAGTGATATGATAGATTATGCATTTAGTTTAAATGGACATTACTACAAGGAATGGAAATTACAGATGGATAATTGAGATTCAAGAATTCCTTTTTTATGGAGATATATATATATATTAGAATTAAATTATAGAAATATATATGTATGAACACTATAAGAATTGCTAAACTATGTATTAAGTTACATAACATGTTAGGTTATGAGTCATAATATGAATAGAATATATTGTAGTTTATTAGAAGTAAATAAGGCTTTTATTTGTTATACTAATTGGTCTTTATTGAAGATATAAATATGTAGCAATGAACATTCAACATTTAACTACTACTTCAAGGAGTGGAAGCCAAAGATGGATTATTGGGAGACAGTAAGATGAAGGTTAGAAGATTGGATTAAAGAAATCAAAAGGCATATGACAAAGAAAAGTTCCTGTATACTGTATGAAGGACTAACATTTAAAATCAATTGTTGTACTTTAAGTTCAAAGATAGATTGGAGGACATCTATTTTCTATATTTTCTTTGCTTATTATTTCTTGACTTCACTTTTTCTTTATCTTTTTCTTATTTTGTATTTCTGTTTCTATTTCTTTTTCTACTTTAAATTTTATTATGTATTGTAAAACTTAATAAAATTTAATAAAAAAAAAAAAAAAAAATGGGACTAACATTAAATATAAAGAAGACCAAACTATTGACAACCAAATGAATGACAAAGGTAGAACCACCAGCCTTACAATTGACAATGAAGATATCAAAGTGGTGGATAGCTGCTATCTTTAGGATCAACCATCAACAGTAAAAGAACAAGCAGTCAAGAACTATGCCACAGACTAGCACTTGGTAGGGCAGCTACGTGTAGAAGACACGTGTAGCAGTGTCTTCCGAGACACGTCGTCATCCGTTGGCGAGGATGTGTATTCGCGATCGTCAGCCATGTGCGAACTGGTCTACTCGACCGGCATCAGTTTCATGTCATTTGCAGCTTCCCGGAGTGCGCATATCCATCTAGCGCTTTGGCAGAGATCTGCCGATCTCTGATATGCTCCCGGCCCAAGATGCTCCCCCCCCTGTGGTACGTGTTCCGATATTCCCCCTATTACTACACATTTTCAGACATTTCCTGTAACGAGAGAACATACAGTATTTTAACATCTTGCCTTGTCCAAGCGTTTACGTCAATGTGGTTTGTCCGGGAATTCCATGTGAAAGGCTTTCACGAGTTTGGGAGCACGTGTGTGTTTTGCACTGACCCATTCCCTGTCTCCAATTGGTAGGTGTTGCCACTTCACTAGGTACTGTAACTGTCCCTTGTGCCTTCTGGAGTCTAGAATTCTGTCAATCTCGAAATGTGGTTCGCCCTCCACCAACAATGGGGGGGGGTTCCACTGGTTCTGGGTGCCAGTGTTGTGAGCTGTGGTGTTGTTTCAACAAACTGATGTGAAACACAGGGTGCACCTTTCTTAGCGCTTTTGGCAATTGTAATTTTGCCGCTACTGGGTTGATGACCTCAATGATTGGGAATGGACCTATGAATTTTGGTGCCAATTTCCTTGATGGTTGTGTTGCCCGCAGATTTTTTGTTGACAAGTATACCTTGTCTCCTACTCTCAATTCCCATTCTCCCCCCCTCTTGCGGTCCGCATATTTTTTGTAACTAGCTTTGGCTTCCTGCAATGTTTGCACCATGACTGGCCAATTGCTAGTTAGTTTTTCTATCCATTCGTCCGCTTTTAGGGTTTGTGGCAGTTCCGTGTTGTGTGACCTAGCCAATTCGGGGATAGCTACAAAGTCCTGCCCTGTGGCGACTTTAAATGGCGAAAATCCCATGCTTTGATGTAACGCGTTGTTATAAGCAACCTCTGCAAACGGCAACAGTTCTGCCCAATCGTTCTGTTGGTAGTTGATGTAACATCTAAGGTACTGCTCCAGTGTCGCATTCAGACGTTCGCTCGCTCCATCCATGCAAGGATGGAACGCACTACTGAGCCCCTGTGCCGCTCCAATTAAATTCAAAAAAGCCCGCCAAAATTTGGAAGTAAAAGTACTGCCGCAATTGCTGATTATGCGTTCCGGCGTTCCGTGGGCTCTATAGATGTGTTGTATGAATAGTCTAGCTAATTTTTGGGCATTCGGTATTCCTTTGCATGCAATGAAGTGTGCCTGCTTGGAAAACAAATCTGTGACTACCCAAATGGCCATGTTCTTTTTGCTCACCGGCAAATCTACTATGAAATCCATGGCGATTTGCTTCCATGGTTGTGAGGGGTTTGCTACTTCCTGCAGCTTTCCTGTGGGTTTCCCTATTTTCCTTTTGGCAGTTGCACACACTGGGCATGAGCGCACATAGTCTTTAACATCAGTGCACAAGGATGGCCACCAGAATTTGTGCTGGATTAAGTGTAGTGTTTTTACAAATCCGAAATGCCCTGCCGTTTTGTGGTCATGATGCATGTTCAAGACCTTTTGCTTTAAGGGCTCGGGGACATAAGCTTTGTTGTCCTTCCACCCCACTCCATCCTTCTCCACTAGGTTCTGTTTATTCTCCCCCCATCAAGTTGCCACCCGCAGTTCGGTTGTCCACGGGTCGCTATCAGTCGCGCGCTTCGCGCTGCTGTGGGTGGTTGCCATGTTGCCCTCCCCCTTCCTCTCTATTGTCACTGAGCTCTGTGCCTCCACTGGCTGGGAGGGGATGAGGGATTCAATGACCTCCTCCATTTTGCTCTCATGTTGCGGCAATCTTGACAGCGCGTCTGCTAAGTAGTTTTTTCCCCCAGGGAAATACTTCAACATAAAGTTGAATCTGCTGAAGAACTCTGCCCACCTGAGGTGCTTAGGGTTCAGCTTCCTGGGGGATTTGAAGGCTTCTAAATTCTTATGGTCCATCCACACTTGGAACGGTTCTGCTGTGCCTTCTAAGAGGTGTCGCCACGTGCTTAGTGCATGTTTGACAGCGAAAGCCTCTTTCTCCCAAATATGCCATCTTTTCTCCGTCGGATTAAATTTACGGGAAATGTAGGCACATGGTCTTAGTTTCCCCGTGTCATCTACCTGCAAAAGTATGGCCCCCACTGCGCTAATTGATGCATCTGTGTGTATCACAAATGGTTTGTCTGCTTCTGGGTGTTTGAGTATGGGTTCTCTTGTGAACAGCTCCTTTAGGCTCTCAAACGCTGCCTGGCATTCTTGTGTCCACACGTGTTTCATGCTCGGTGGTGGGGCTTTCGCTTTTATTCCCTTGCTTTTTGTCTTTAATAGATCAGTCAAAGGCAGTGCGATTTGTGCGAAATTCTGAATAAATTGCCTATGGAACCCCGCGAACCCGAGGAATGCTTGTAATTGTCTGCACGTACGGGGGGGTTGCCAGCCTAGTACCGCTTTGACTTTTTCAGGGTCCATTTCGATACCCTCATGTGAAATGCGATACCCCAAGAAGTCTAGCTTTTCCCTGTGAAATTCACATTTCTCGAGTTTTACATAAAGCTTTGCCTCCAGTAACTTCTCAAGTACCCTCTTAACTAACTCCGTGTGTTCCTCCAGATTCTCGGAAAATATCAATATATCATCCAAATATACAATTACCCCTTTGTACAAAAATTCATACAATACTTCGTTTATAAACCTCATGAAAATTCCTGGTCCCCCCGCAATCCCAAACGGGAGCACCCTATATTGGAAAGATCCCAATGGGCAATTGAATGCAGTTTTCCATTCGTCCCCCTCCCTTATGCGCACACGATAGTAGGCTTCTCTGACATCTAGTTTTGTGAAGATTTTCCCTTTTGATAACTGGGCTAACATGTCCTTTAGCAACGGGAGGGGGTATAGTCTGGTCACCGAAATTGCATTGAGCCCCCTGTAATCCGTGCAGAGCCGGAGTGAGCCATCTTTTTTCTTTCTGAACAGTACTGGGGCAGCAAGGGGAGAGTCAGCTGGCTCAATGAACCCCCTTGCCAGATTTTTAACTATGAAGTTACGCAATTCTTGCAGTTCTTTTTGCGTCATGGCGTACATCTTGGGCTTGGGAAAAGGTGCCCCAGGAATGAGGTCAATGGTTGCGTCAGACTGCCTGTGGGGGGGGGGTTCCTGCTCACATTCCCTTTTATCAAATACCTCTGCTACTGGGAGGTATTTTTCCGGAATTGTTCTGGTGAGTGTGCCATTGCCTTTATCCTGCTCCCCCTCTTCCAATACTATCCCTGTTGCCCCCAGCTCAACGTAGTCTGGTGTGCTAACATTATCCATGTCCTGATAAGTCCCATCCATAAAGTCCAGATCTCCTGAAACCCAATCTACCTTGGGGTTTCTTGTCCTCAACCATTTTAGTCCTAACACAATGGGACGTGTTGCAATGGAAGCCACTAAGAATCGTAATGTCTCCACATGCGTTCCTAACGTCATTTGTAGTCCTTCAGTGTAAAACTCCACTGGCCCCCCCTTCAGTTCAGACCCATCTAATTGGCAAAAGGTGATGGGGGTTTTAAGTTTACAAAGGTCCAGACCCATCTTTTTGGCTACGTTCGGGTGCATTAAATTCCTCGAGCAGCCCGAATCTAACATAGCGACTCCCGCATATTGTTTCCGTCCCCCCAGTGTTTTTAACTGTACCTTCAGGTGCATTGTTGGGTTGTTGCGACTACGTCCTTTGTGCCCCTTTGTAGAGGTCTGTCCTGTGGCGCTCATTAGAACAGACCTGGCTCGTTTCCCGCCGGCTGGATTTCAAAATCGGAGTCCTCGCTGTCTTCCTCTAGGTCCGAATTCTCCCAAAAGTGCATTGTTGCTGCAGCCGCTCCTTTTCCTTTAGTGTGTGTTGTCTTGGGGTTACTTTTGTCAGCTGCTCTTTTCCCTGGAGGTTGCTCCTTAGCGTTCGTTTTCCCCTGAGGGCACGCGCTAATCCGATGTCCCTCCTTCCCGCAGCGAAAGCATAGTCCCTCTTTTGTCCGGCGATCCTTCTCCTCATCCCAATTCCGCTGTTTCACATGCGTGCGGGGTTGGTTTGTAAAAGTTCCCTCATTCCTCTGCCTGAATTGCAGTTTTCTGATGCTTTGCAGTTGTATTGTTACTTTCAATTTTCCCGGCTAACTGGATCCATCCCTCTAGAGTTCCCGGGTCATCTCTGTCCAATGCCTTTTCTAATAGGTCCTGTTTTAGCCCATATTGAAAATGTTTGATCTTTATCGATTCCGGCCATTCCGGCAGGTAAGATAATAATCTTTTAAAGTCCATAGCATACTCAGCTACTGTTCTGTTCCCCTGCCTTAAGTTCCGAAGTCGTGCCCTGGCTGAGACTTTAGTTAACGTATTTTCAAATAGTTTCCGGAGGGCAAACATGAACTCTTGGAAGTCTAGTAATTCTCTAGCCCCCCGATCGTGAAGCGTTACTAACCAGTCCCCTGCCTCACCTTCCAGAAAGCTGGAGATGTATCTGATTTTGCTCTCTTCCGTTCGGAAGGTGTATTCGAATTCTCTCATGAACCCCTGTACGTGGGTTAAGAAGCATGCGAGGTTCTTGGGGTCGCCGTTGAATTTCGTTTTTAATTCACCCATTCCAAACGGGGTATGTGGCCCCCCTGGGGTCGTGTATGGATTGTATGACGGAGTCATGGGTGCTCTGGTATAGGGGCGAGGTTCCTCCTCTTCCTCCCCCTCACTTATGATGTCTCCCTCTCCTTCGGTTGGCGCCGGGCTCTGTCCCCCCACTCTGGGTTCATCTAATTTGTCCATTAGTTTCCCAAAGGCTGCGCCCAATGAGTCCATTTTATTTATCAGCATTCCTATATTTAGCTGCACGTTGGACATCTGTTCCTCCAACCGTACTATGCGTTGAGTTGGAGTGACCCTCTTCTGGTTTCCTTTTGCCCCTTTCTCCGCTAGCCCTTCTCCTACAGCTACGGACCATCCCGCTAGCCTTGGTTCGGTGCTGCTTAGATGAATGGGGGTTTTGGTTACCTCTATGTGTTTTTCCTTTTTCTGTGCTTTCTTGCCTTCCCGCTCACCGGCAATTCCCTCCATCGTCTGGGTGCTTGCTGAGCTGGGTCCGGCTTCTTCGCTGATTTCTGTCGCCTCTACCGATTCCATTTCTTGCTGCGGTATTGAGGTGTGTAGGTTTGCGTGACCACCTTCAACCGAGGTTTCGCTGATTTTCAGAGTAATCCCCGGGATAGTTAGTCAAAATTTTTTTTTCCATTCAAGTCTTTATGTAAGGCACTCCATCCGATATCTGTAACCTCCTTGCTCTAGAGTAACTCACAGACGCATGAGTTCTTAGAAGCAGAAGAGTTTATTATAGGATACAGAAGCTAGCACGAACAAAGACTTGAATGAGTGAAATAGATACAGTGGTTACATTTAAGCATTCCCTTCCCCCAAGGTCCTTTGTTGGAGACACGTGTAGCAGTGTCTTCCGAGACGCGTCGTCATCCGTTGGCGAGGATGTGTATTCGCGATCGTCAGCCATGTGCGAACTGGTCTACTCGACCGGCGTCAGTTTCGTGTCATTTGCAGCTTCCCAGAGTGTGCATATCCGTCTAGCGCTTTGGCATAGAATATGCATTCATGTCTGATGTTGATATTCCCCCTGCCTTCTCCCCTTGAGGGAGATTTGAAGGCACTGGTACTTTGGTTGGTTTGGAGCCAGAGAGAAACCTCCATGAGACTGGGAGCACCAATGAAGTGTGTTTCCCAATTACAGCATACAGATTTCTACTTGTATTGAAGTGAACTTGACAGCAACTAAACAAACCAACTGACAGGGCTCTCTTAACCTTCCAGCCCAAATACCTGTGGGAACATCCAGTGTTTAATGCCTTATAAAAGGCCAACAGTGTTGGGGCCACCTTGATTTTTGGGAGGATGCTGTTCCACAGGGCAGGTGCAGTGACAGAAAAGGCACAAATCCTAGTTCCTACAAGATGACACTCTCTAATAAATGGGACCTGGTGCATTTTACTCTGCCAGTTTTGGTGGGGCAAGCGGTTCTGGTCAGGGACCGACAGTCTCACAAATAACCTGGTCTCACACCATGTAGAGCCATCCATAATCCATCAACGATTATTACAGAATAACCCAGCCGTGCTGATTGGGGGATTAAGCAAATTGAATTGCAGTACATCTAGAGGGCACCAGGTTAGAGGAAGTCTAACTAGTGCTTGCATGCTACCAAGAGGTGGAATTCAACAAAAAATTGCCATGTTCTTAGTCCCATAACTGATATGATATATACTTTGGCCTTCATAAAAAGCTATGAAAATGTTATAACAAATGGAAACTAAAAAGCAAACAACAACTATAACGCCTATCCAATGGTTTGCTACTGATGGTTTATAGGAATAAAGCATCTGACTGGCATGCACAAATTGAAAACTTAAAAAAAATAAATTGGACAACATCATCAGTGCTAAATCGTTATTCGCCATCTTGAATTTTATATTTTATATTTTGCACTTTTATATTTATATTTATATTTACATTTATATTTATACTGTATTGTCTTAGCGATATGTTATTCTTTTATTTTTAATTGTCTGTAAACCACCCAGACTCGTCATAATATGAGATGGGCGGTAAAGAAATAGGACAAATAAATAAATATTTCTCGTTTGTGTACTGCGATGTAATCTGGGAGTATTGTGTCTGACAGCATCAGAGGTATTGTTGAGTTTCTTAGCTTTATCCAGATGTTTAGCTAGGGGTAATGTTACTATATAGATTAACACAGCTGTCTAGGAGTTACCATGCTAAATATGGAGAGCATCTGTGATTTGTCTAGGGAGGTTGAATTTCAATTAATTAAATGTGAAGCTAGCTTGCTAAGATCTTTTCCACTGCTAGTAGGAACTGATGGTTTTAAAAGACTTTGGAGCAGCTGAAGCAAACATCATTTTCCAGTTTATTCATTTTGGCCAAGTCCTTGGAAAGGTATGTAGACTAGATATTAAAGCATTTGATTATATTTCCCAGTATAACTGATTCTTAAAATTAAAAGTTGCTTCCAATAAATTCAGTTGCAAACTGATGCCTTGAATAGATAAAGTCTGTGAGGACACAGGAATAGAGGGATGGTCACATATAATGGAACCTGAAGTAGCTTTTTATTTCATAAACTGTGAAAGTTGAAATGCATATGTTTCTATTGCCCTGGGACATAGCATGAATATTGAATAATTGGATTAGAAGTCTTGCTCTCCTAAATTCCTTTTGTCTCTTCAAATATAAATATTGTGGTTCATGAATCAAGGGTAGTAGATGTAGCTCAACAATCACAACCAAACCTATCTAGCATTACTTTAAGATGGTGAGTGACCATACAAAGTTTATTTCTTTCTGTTTGTGAGCAGTTTTGTTGCTTTGACTTGACCTTCCTTCCTTCCTTCCTTCCTTCCTTCCTTCCTTCCTTCCTTCCTTCCTTCCTTCCGTGTCAGATTTAGAATTGCAGATCTTCATTCTTCCTCAACTTGAGGACTAATATAAGCTGAACTGAAAAATAGTGTCCTGTGGTTTTAACTCTTATTCTAGGAATAAATGATCCTATCATGTCCTCAAATTATTTTTTTCAAGGTTTATTTGGAATTCATCCTTCCTAAATATAAGAATTGGTCCATATCTGTAAAGCTTCCATTGTCTTAGGGTGAAACTAAATATACATTTGAATTCATATTTTAAAATAACCCCTGCAATGTTTTTTAGTCACATGATTTCTAAAATAGCATGCATTTGGTAATCACACTTCCTCCCCTTCACCAATGTTTCTTACAGTATGTCCACTCACACTTTTCAAATTAAGTTTCCAAAACCATAGATGGATTCTCATAAGCCTCTGAGCCTAACTGAATGTTATTCTACTGACACCAAGGTCTACTGGGAAATGAAGTTCTTTGGGATTGCAGCCATTATAGAACCCAGATAGAATTTCATTTCCTTGAGACATTGGCTTCAGCTTGCCAATTTCTTTTGAATCAATATGTTGAAAATAAAAAAAAAACCTTCAATTTTTCCTCATGCCTGACTGCTTTTTTCAAAAATGTCCTTCAAATTGCTGTTCATATGAAGATATTAGATCCTAATCATTCCTACAGTAGCTTCCACCTTTGTAAAATATACTTTAAAAAGGATAGCCACTATGTTTCATTCGATGAGAAAGCCAAACAATTTAACAAGCTCCTCTTAACCACAACCAAAGTTGAATCAAGGATTGTTAACTTGATTTAACTATCTTGCTAAAGTCAGAACCCATTCAATTTTCTGGATTCATACAACATAGACAACTACAATCTAACAAATCATGTTGTGGCTTAGTGTAATATGGGAACCTCTTCTGTGTTTCCTCCTGCCCCCTATTCTCTCACTGTTCAGCAGTTATGATCAAGCATCTAAGTTCCGTAATTGCAAAACCTTTGTTGTTAAAGGACACAGAGCATTGTTTAAGCTTTGATAAAGCAATGTTGCTGTAGCTAAGCAGTGGATATGTGCAATGCCTTGATGGGAGATGGCTTGGGTTAGGGTTTTTAAGTAAATTGATTTAAATTCCATGCTGAAACCGGAAGTAAGATGAGAAGTAAATAATGTAACAGATGTTGACCTTGTTAAAAAGCTTAAACTTGAACATCTCTGAAGGACACAGAATTTTTGGAAATACTACTTTTATATTTTTTATTTATTTTATTTATTTATTTAATTTATTCCCCGCCCATCTCCCATACAAGGGACTCTGGGCGGGTTACAATAATTATATATCCTTAAAGCATAGTTTGGGAAACAATAGGGGTATCTCTGCCCTTAGAGATAAATGACTGAAGGCATGTTAAAATTAGGGTGAACTCTCATTAATGAAAACAAGTCTGTAGGATGTATGTCATGTTATGAATTGCTTCTTAGAAGTCTCGGTAGGAAAATGAGAAATACTGACATGGAATTATACTTAAAGTGGCCATATAATTTTTCTATAATTCTAATTTATACATGGATGAATATAGCAAATAAAAGTATTTGTTTCACTTTAACCAGTATCCAGTTAAATATGATTGCCTTTAAGACATTTCTCTTAATTCTCCCTTCCAAATACATGCACATACTCTCTCACACACACTCACAACACACATGCAAAGCTTTCAGAAGGAAAAAAATGCATTTTAATGTATTGTAGCTACATGCATATAGCCTTTCCCCTCATATATATTTGAGTGTCAAGAGTAATCGTACCAACAACATTATACCAAGCCCATATTAATCAGACTTGCAGCTACAGCTTGCTGTACTTATGATTACATTTGTGATGTTTAGATGAATTCCCTGCCTTAATATTCTGTTAGAAGGTCTTTTGTCATTATTCAGACATTTGGAAAATGGATTTTTTATGAAAAAAACCACCATAACACTAAATGTTTATAAAATCTTCCATAGAACACCTGCAACAAATTAAAAATCTCAGATTAATGTGTTTAATGTCATATGTTGTATACCAATTGAAAAAGTTTCAGAAGTCAACAATGTTTAAGTTAACTTTCTTTGATAAAGTTTGGCTATCTCATTATAACAGAATTCCAGTACAAAAGGTATTAATTTTCTGTGTTCTAAAACACTTATGCTTAAACCCTCTCACAGATTGTAATAGTAATTCTACCTTACACTGTGCTAGTCAGAGTCTGCATTGAATATTGTGTCCATTTCTGGGCAATTCACTACAAGAAGGATTCAAGTCAACTGGAACAGGTTCAGAGAAGAAGAATGTAGGATGATTGGGAGACTAGAAACTAAACCATAAAAGAGAGATTGAAGAACTGTTTTGGAGTAGTCAACCCTGAAAGAAGAGAAGAGAGGAGAGGAGAGGAGAGGAGAGGTATAGTAGCACTATTCAAATATCTGAAAAAGGTGTCACAGAGAAGAAGGTCAAAATTTATTCTGTGTTGCTCCAGAGAGCAGGTTAGGAATAATGGATTTCAAATACAGGAAAGCAGATTCCAGTTGTGTGTTAGATAAAACTTATAAACAGTGAGAGCTGTTTTAATTTGTTTTAATTTGATTCCTATACTGAGTAAGGAGTTGGATTCTATGACCTAAAGTGCCCCTTCCCTCAATATGATTCTATGACCAATGCTGGATAGCATCTTGGATTTTTTTATTTAAGACCCTGGCTGGATGCATACATTATGATAAGCCATAAATTGAGCTGTTTGGTTTTAGTTTAGCATATATAGTATGAACCCAGGTTTATAAATTATGGTTTATGGCTTAGCATTAAATTATGTCTGAATCTACACAATGCATGAGCTGTTTATTCAAATTATGGTTAAAATGCACATTGCTTGGTGCAGCATACGAACTTAGTCACTCAGTCAATCACCCCTCCCTAGATCCATAAGAGTAAATCAGCCTTCTCCAACCTGATGACCTCCAGTTGGATTCAACTGCATCTCCCAGAATTCCCAGTCTGTCTGGGAATTATTGCAGGTACAGTCCCACAAAACTGGAGGACACCAGGTTGGAGCAGATATTCCTAGAGCACAGTTAGCTTTGCTGTTTTCTTCAGGGGGACTCTTAAGACCCTTAACATTAAAATGTCAGGCAGAAAGCAGCTCTCAGAAGGGTGATATAGGGAAACTATGTTCCTGTTTATTTTTTGTTTCTTACTGCAATTCATAAAGACAAAGGAAACATGTTATGGTCATGGTGGTGAGGGAGGAGCTAATTACAGCTCTAAGCATGTGAGGAGAGATTATTTTGGATCATATTTATAAAGCTGGCAAATATAGATTATATTTATGAAACTAAGAAATGCTTATATCTTAGTGTGAGGGAAAACTGAGCTAGTATCCTCTATACAGTTCTTGGAGAGCAAGAGTAAGACCATTTATTTTCAGTGAAGATTACTTTTGAGTAAGGGCATAGTTTTGCGGGCTTAGTGTTTGACATGTAGGGCATACTCTTCTGTAAGCGTGGGAGAAACCATGGTTTTCCAGATGTTGCTGAACAATACCTCCCAGAAGCCCAGCCCGTATGGCAGAGCTTTCCAAACTGTGTGTCGCGACACAAAAGTGTGTCGCCACACACAGCCTGGTGTGTCGCCACACAACCCGGAAGCGCTGATCATCATCAGCGCTTCCGGGTTTTCCCGCGGCGACACACCAACGGCGGCGCGCAAAAACCGAAAGCGGCAGCAGCGCTTCTGGGTTTTTGCACGCTGCCGCAATGGCGGCACCTCCAGGTTTTCCTGCGGCGACACACCAATGGCGGTTGGTGTGTCGCCACGGGAAAACTTTGGAAAGCCCTGCCGTATGGTGAGAGGAGAGGGAAGCTGGGAACTATAATTTAGTAGCAACAGGGCCACCGATTCCTCACCATTGTCCTTTTGAAATAGATAAGTCCTTCTCTAGAGTAGGGTAGTTTCCTCCTGTACCATTGACAAAGGAATAATGTATGGATTTTTTTTCACCTATCCCCTCTTTCCCAAAGCTGATTATTCCCATAAATATGCCATTTTACCTAAAAGGAAAGTGACCCTAAATTTAAGATGATCACCCTCTGAAAAAAAAGATGAGAAGTGAAAAAATTTACCAACTTCCATTATAATATACTCCATGAAGATAAGACAGCTCTCCCATTTAAAGGTAAATTATTGGAATAATAACCTAGTCTTCCTTTGAAGTAATAGATAACAATACTTGTTTTGTTTTGTTTTGTTTTGCAAACAGGAGAAATTTAACTTTGTAGCATTTTGCTATGACCTACTCAGTGGAATTACAGCAGCAAACTAATCCTTTAGGAGAGATGGCTCTATCAATCTTTGGATTTTTCTAATGTGGAAGCTACTCAATTGCATCTCAGAAATCAGGGAGGTAATTACTCATGCAGACAGCACAAAATGAAAGGAAAAAAAATGCAAGTTCTGCTGAGTATCCCTTTTAGAACAAGCAGTGAAACAAGAAAAACAGCCTCTATAATCAGTCAAATACTTTCACTAATTTTTCAGGTGTTGAAGGCTAGAGCGAGGATACATGCTATGAAAGTTAAAGCAAGGAGAGGCTTAATGGACAATGCCACAACTCATAACAGTTCTTATTCAGCAAACTTTGTGTTTTCAACATGGTTTTCTACATCATAATTTTAAAAGCCTTAAATAAGCAGGCATTACAAACCTGGCAAAATCTTTATAAATATGTATCTGTGGAGTCCATGGTGCTCTCTGAGCCTTGTTGTTTTCTTGCAGACGTTTCATTGCCAGGCTAGGCAACATCTTCAGTGCGAAAAGGGAGTGAGACTTGCTCTCTGTTTATATACCTGTGTTGGTGGGGGTGTTGTACTCTCCTTGGTAGTACCTTGATTGGGTTGTTGTTTGCTGCTTGGTTGAATGACTGAGTTAATAGTTCCTTGATTAGGGTATATTGTGTTGTTTGATTGCTCCTCTGATGCTAATCTTGCTGTTAATCTTTGCCTATCTTGTTGTTGATTGCTGGCAAAGAGGTGTTCTGGTCTTCTGGCTTTTCTATTGTCTCTTATGAATGGTATGTAAATGTTGTTTACCTCTATGTGTCTGTTGATGGCTGCTTTGTCTGAGTGCCAAGCTTCCAGGAATTCTCTAGCATTTTTGGATTTGGCTTGGTTTAAGATGCTCACAGTTTCCCAGTTGAAAGTATGGTTAAGTCTGTCCATGTGTTGTGAGATTAAGGAGTTTTCATCATGTCTTCTGACTGCTAGTTGGTGTTCATGGATGCGTTCTGCTAGTCTTCTGCCAGTCTGTCCTACATAGTGGCTGTTACAGTCCTTACACTGTATGTTGTAGATAACTCCTGTTTCTTCTTCTTGGGCTACTGGGTCTTTTGGTTTACTTACGATGTTCTGAAGGGTTTTGGTTGGTTTGTGTGCTACAGTGATGCCGTGTGGTTGTAACAGTCTATTAGTAGTTTCTGAGATGTTTCTGATGTATGGCAGCGTAATCCTTTTCATAGCTTCTGTTGGTTTTGCTGTGGTGGGTTGAGTGGTCAGACACTTTCTGATAAAGTTGTGTGGATATCCATTTTGCTGGAAGATGCTATATAAGTGGTCTGTTTCCTTTTTCTGGTGTTCTGGGTTGCTGCAGTGTGTTTGTGCTTGTCTGAATAGTGTTCTTACACAGCTCCTCTTGTGAGAGGTAGGGTTATTCCTTTGGTAGTGGAGCACTTGGTTAGTGTGGGTAGATTTCCGGTAGACTTGTGTTTCTAGAATGCCATCATTTCCTCTACTGATGAGGATGTCCAAGAAGGGTAGCGTGTTGTTGTTTTCTTCTTCCCTTGTGAATTTTATTCCTTTGAAAATGTTGTTGATGGCTTCATGTGTTTCCTCCAGTTGATCCTTTTTTATTATGATGAAGGTGTCATCTACATACCTGATCCATACTTTGGGTTGCATGCGTGGGAGTGCTATCCTTTCTAGACATTGCATTACTATCTCTGCTATGAGTCCTGAGAGTGGTGATCCCATAGGTGTTCCTTTGATTTGTTGGTACATTTGTCCATCAAACTGAAAGTAGGTGGTGAGGCAGAGGTTGATGAGGTCCATGATTCTGGGTATTTTGATCTTGGTGTATCTAGTTAGGTCAGGTGTGTTACGTAGAACTGCTGCCATGGATTCAATCGCTAGTGCTTGGTCTATGGATGTAAAGAGTGCAGTGACATCAGATGACACCATAATTTCATCTTCATCTATTTTTAGGTCTTTGATTTTCTGGAGGCACTGTAGTGGGGAGTTGATAGAGTATTCACTCTCCTCTGTGAGATGCCCAAGTTTTCTTGTAAGTTCTTTAGCTATGTTGTATGTGGGTGTCCCTGGTAATGATACAATTGGATGGAGTGGTATGTCGGGCTTGTGTATTTTGGGGCTCCCCACTACAGTGCCTCCAGAAAATCAAAGATTTGCTTCTGTAATTTTGTGAGTGCTATTCCATTTTGTATTGTTTTAAGTGATTCTAAACAAACCAGAAAAAAACCAATATTACAGATTTGTTGCCCTAAGAGCTAGAAAGATAATAAAACCAATAAAGTCAGACAAAGTCATATACAGTCTATATATACAATTAAATTTACATGATGATTAAATGGGATGGCTATCTCATATATGTCATAACTAGGAATTTTATTATTTATGATATGTTAGCTGGTGTCTTAATCTTGAGAGATTTTATTTGAACACTACATTCTAAAAGAAATTTAATTGACTTCTGAGGAGTAATGTGTCTGTGTGTGTGTATGATTTTTTAAAAAGATAAAAACTAATACAAACTAATATAAATTGAGAAAAAGAAAAGAAGAAAAAAAGAAAAAAGAAAGCTAAAAGTGCAAGAAAGGAAAAAAAGTAAAAGAAAAATAGAAAAGAAAGAAAAAAGATACAAAGAAGTAGCTTCCAATCTTCTTTATAGCAGTTATAAGTATAATTATAAATTTACCTTACTCTAGGTTACAAAATGATTCTCTTCTTTCTATAATTAATTCTATCTAATTATCGAAACCATAAACCATAAGTTCATTTTTTTCTGTTTCATTCAAAAAGTCTATAAGGGGTTTCCAGTCAACAATAAACATAGATATTGTCTTTTCTCTGATCAAAGAAGTCAATTTAGCCATCTCACAAGTTCCATCGTCTTCACCAACCATTCCTCCATTGTGGATAGTGCTAAATCTTCCCAACTTCCAGTAATCTCACTGCAGTTATCATGTATAAAAACAAAATTCCATGACTTTTTTCCAGTTGTTTGTCCATCAATCCCAAAAGAAAAACATCTGGTTTCAATTGAATATTAATCTATAAAATCCTCTGAATAGGTGTATGTATTTTAATCCAGAATTTTATAGCTTTTTACACGTCCACCAAACATGATAGCATGTCCCTTCTTGTTGTTCACATTTCCAACCTAAATTTGAGGTATCATGTTCCAAGGGTTTGTGAAGATGGTCACTACTGTATTTGTGGTCTAGCACATAACCACAAGAAAGAACTGTGACTTCTTAAGAGCACCACATTTATTATGATATAAGCTTTCATTGACTAGAGACCAATTCTTCAACACCATAACACTTCATCATTTTTATCTTACATTTTTAGGTATATGTACAGTATACAGTATATCGGTGAAAAGAGACATCTTGAAGGCAGAAAGCAAGACAATAAGGTAGAGGTTCCCCCCGCACATTTGTGCAGTCGTGTCCAACTCTAGGGGCTGGTGCTCATCTCCGTTTGTTAGCCGAAGAGCCAGAGTTGTCCAAAGACGCTTCCACAGCCATGTGGCCGCATGACCCGCACGGAACACTGTTACCTACCCACCGAAGTGGTACCTATTAATCTACTTGCATTTGCATGCTTTCGAATTGCTAGGTTGGCAAGAGCTGGAGCTAGTGCGGGAGCTCACTCCACATGCAGGGCTAGGGATTCGAACCTCCAAACTTGTGATCTTCCGATCGACAAGCCTGGCATCTTACCCGCTGAGCCACCACACCCCTAACAACAGCAATAATAATAATGCCATAATAAATGTGTTAGTTTTTACGGTGCTATAAGATTCTTTGATGTTGCTGACAGAATTAACTAACATGACTATCCCCCTGAAAACCAACCATAGTAACTATATAGTAAACCCAAAGTAAGAGTGTAAAACCAAAGTAAGAGTGTAAAATCAAAATGTTAACAGACATTTTATTTATTTAATGTGAAACCTGTTATGTTCAACTCTTTTTTTTAATGTCTGTTTTCCTAGATACAGAAAAATATTTGAGGAAGTACAAAAGTAGTTGACTTTGAAGCACAACATATATCACTCCAAGTAGAGGAGTTGTTTTCTTTTTGTGCAGGGCTCCCTACTATGCCAATGAAAGGAAGGTTATTTTTATTTTTAGGGAATATATTTACAAGTAGAGGGGGGAAATGCCCAAGGCCATTGGATGCAGAAGCATTGAAATAAAAAATAGATTGATAGATCTTTTCCTCACTCCCCTTTTTATCATTTCCCCCCATTTGGTAGGAAGCATTTTGCAGAAAGAAAAGAGCTGTGAATTGCCCATGTAGGGCCATGTTAAGTTATTGCTATGATTCTCTCCCCATCTCTTTCTTTCTTTTCAGTGGAGATGCTTTAGTTTCTCAACCTAAATTTCAGCAGACACCTCAGGGTAACATTGGGTGTGCTGTTGTTTTCAGCCGGCTTACCCAACACATGGGATAATTTTAAATGTAATTATTCAGCACTTGAATGGCGCTCTCAGATATCCTGACAAAAAATATCAGAGAAGTGCAAAGCGTTATTTTTATGATAGATTTTGTGACGAGAGAGGCTTGATCTGATCATATTGAAACCCCAGTGGAATTGTTAGATCTTAATATTATCCACTGAGTTCAGTCATCATGGGAGGTCTTCCAGTTCACAAAGCTCCCAGTTCATACAGAAGTAGCTTCCCCTTGAAATTATTCATATTCACATCTTACCCTTGATTAAAAAAAAACCCTCTTAAAAGAGGCGTTTTGCCATGGAGGTTAAGGGTTTTCACTGAAATTGCCACTTGCATTTGATTTTCATCTTCTCGTAACATCCTTGAAAATGTTCAGGATAAGAAAAGTCCTGTCTGAGGCATGTTTGAGAGTGACTCTTTTAAAGTAATGCTACAGAATTAAACAAAGCCTGTGTAGAAGTAGACAAGGGCCTCTTTTTGTCCATTGTGGTGTCTGCAGGGAGCTGACATCTCTATTTCAACAAATCAGCTTTTTCTTATTACCAACAATCTAAAAAAAATGCTTATCATTTTGCAGAGAACAGATTAATAAACAAGGGATCAATGCTTAAAACCTAATGCTCTTTTAAGAAAAATCACCTGTTTAATGCTCTTGTATTTAACACATATATGCTTCAATATATTTGATTAGGGCATTAATAAAACCTTATTGCATATATTATCATCCTCTTGTATAAAACAATTAACAGGCAACAGGAAACCAGGCACAATTAATCATTGGTACAAAGAAAAGAAAAACATACCAAACAAAAAAACACCAAAAGAAATTCAAGTGTTTTTGAAGACTATGGAAACATCAAATTGGTAGTTATTCAGCTAAACAGTTTAAGACAGAGAAAGAGAGAGACTTAATTCATAACGAGCAAGATTCAATATGTATATGGATCCCAGTTGTATTCCATTCCCTAATTACTACTTTATGGGACAAGAGACTAGAGTTGAGTTGTGTGCTGACACAATAATTTCTTTGGAATAACTGTTGCTTAAGAGAGAGGGCAAGACAAATATCCATGCAGAGGGAATCTGGGAAAGTGTTTGAGGTGTGACAATTCACTATAAAAGATTATAATATGTTAGTATCTTTACTCTCATTTTATATTTGCTTTAGGTTTATTCTTGTCCGTCTATCCATCCATCTGTCCGTCCGTCCGTCCGTCCATTCATCATATGCCTCTGTAGAGGATATGAGGACTACTCTTGGTGACCCAGAGAATCCCCTTGTTACTTTTTTCCCAGGCTGATTGTTTTTTTCTCCCCTCCTCTCTATTTCATGCCCTTTCATGGATGTTAAATCCATTTTATGTTACATTTATGTTCATTCTACTTCTTTCCTTTCCAGGACCTCAATCTCTGTACAAAGACCTTAATCTCTGATGTGGAACTTTGTCAAATGTTCTCTGAAAGTTTGAGTGCAGGCTAGTAAATGTTTAGGGACAAAGTCAGTGTCCTTTTCTGGAAGCAAAGGTGCAGTGGGGCAAAACCATAATAGCTTAAAAAATTGTTTAGTTTCAAACAACAATGGAAAAGCAACCCATTTTACCAATTCTTCAAATTGACTGTTTACTGATATGGTCTGTCCTTCATTCCTTTTTAAACAGGAAACATTATTTGTTTGAAGATCACCAAAGGATTAATTTTTATTTACCTTTCTGTAAATACATGTTTTAATGCTGCATGCACAACTGGATTCTGCTTTGGTTTTGCAATAATAAAAATAATAAAATTGAAAATAACAAAAATAATAAAACAGATTTGTTCAATGCCTACCTATTCAATGGACAGTAAGCAAATACAAACAGAACAGAAACAATTTATATTATTTCTTCATCCCAGGATGTTCTAGTTGGGTTGAATCATTACATATTTCTTGATTATCAGCAAATATTTTTGTTGTTGAACTCGATTATCTGATGACACCAACCTTCTGAATAAAAAAGAATGACTTCCCTGTCCCTATGAAAATTGATAAAGGAGAACTGAAGAATTACATTTCTAAGAGAATAAAACTAGACCATCTAGTTTCTGAAGGCATCACAGTGCCCACTGAGGGCTGCTTCTGCTTTTCATGGAAGGTGGTGGTGGTGGCGTGTGCGGGGGGTCATAGAGAAAGTCAAGATGGTGGTTCTGAACGGTGAAATTGAAGCCTTACCTCTTTTGAATGACACATAGAAGTGGGTGGGCCTGCAGTCATGTGGTCATGACCATTTCAGGTAGGCGGTGCATGTTGTTGCCCCCCCCCCCCAAAAAAGGCAAAAATAAGCTAGAATAATAGGAAGAATCTAGAGAAGGGGGTGATGGAGAAGTTAATGAGAAGCAACCTCACTGATTTAGCTTCTAACTGGCCATGCCCACCAAATAGCCATTTTGGCAATGGGCAAGACTATGATAGCAATTTTGTGAGAGCATTCACAATATGTTTTCAGAATTCCCATTGGCCCCCAAACACGTGCAAGTTCCCTCAACTCAAACAAAAGTTTGGGGCAGAAGGAAACAGAAATAGGGACACTGAATGGAAGGCCCATGTCCTCTCCATAATTTTAGTTCTCATATGAGCAGACTAATATCCTGCATAAGGACATTGGGAGTTTGTTTTAGGAATTTAGAATAATCATACCAAGTGAATTGTCAGTCGATATAAAATAGTGAGAATAGGGCCATTTCTAGTTTTGTAATTATTACTTCCCTTATCCTAGATATTACAGTATATAGTATCTGAGTTATGAAGAATGGAATTGTATGCTGTTCAGATTTGGCTTTGAAGCAGCTTATAAGCCTGGTAAAATAAATAAATAAAAAACTAGTAGTGCAAAACTGGCTCTTTTTTCACAGTTCTATTTTCGCCCTAATACTAGACTTGTACCATTGTGAGCATTATCATTATCATATCAGTGTCATAGTGTTATGCACTGTTTAATCCTTCATCTCAAGTACAGCACCCCTAAGCAAAGTGGTAAAAATACATACTACCTTGTGCATAACAATAGTACAGGTAGTCCTCACTTAATGACCATAATTGGGAACAGAATTTCTGTAGCTAAGCGATGTGGTCATTAAGCGAATATGACCCAATTTTACGACCATTTTTGCAGCAGTCATTAAGTGAATCACATGGTTCGCCATTGATTTTGCTTGCCGAAAGCTGGCTGGGAAGGTCGAAAATGATGATCACGGGACTGTGGGGGCACTGCAATGGTCGTAAGTATGAGGACCAGTCGCAAGTTCGGTTTTAGTGCCGTTGTAAGTCTGGACTGTCGCTAAACGAATGGTTGTTAAGTGAGGACTACTTGTATTGGAACTTATTGTTGTGCTTTTATTTACGTGTTGTACAATATCCTAAAGGAAGGCTAGCTTTTTCTTCAATTTAGCTTTTGAGTGTCCTAGATTCACTGATCTACCATAATGGAGACAGACAAGATTTTATTCTTTTACCTTAATTTTGAGAAGGAATCCTAATAATTTTCTTTGGGGGAAATAAGACTTCCCTTTCTGAAGTCATGTGAATTCTATGCCTGGTTTTTAAAAAAATATTGAGGTTTTTTTAGTTTAACATCATGAAGCATAAGTAGAATTAAAAATTATAAAAACCAAAACAGCAGCAAGATATTTTCTTTAGCATAATTTCTTTAGGTATCCTGAACTTTTTAAAGATTTCTCTAAAATTGGAATATTGTTTATACAGTAACACTTGAAGCTCTTTTCCCCTGTAAATTACCTTGTTTTCTGAGAATCTATCTACTGCAATCTAAATTGGCCTTTCACAGCTTGGGATGAGTATAACACCCAGACAACATGGATTATGGGGCCTGAAGGCCAACATATTTTGAATGCTCTAGATTGGGAAGGCTATAGTACTGTATTTCAAAAACCTGAAATTAGTTGAAAAACAGCTGCAGCTTCAGCACATAATATAAGGTCTTCATAGATTATATTGAATTAAGCAATATCACAATCCTCTCTGTTGCTTGATAAAAAGATGAGCTTTTCCTCTCAAACAATTAACCTGTGAAGTGGAAGTGGGTAGGTATCTTACATTAACTGAGAAGAATGAAACTGTTAAAGCAAACAATAGGTGGAGGTTCAAATGGCTGCAGACGCTATTGTTGCTAAACAAGGATGTCTTTGAAGATGTCAGCCTTGCGAGGTAGTCCAGGCAAGAAGATGGACTAAGTCTACTTTGTTGTAAGGTTACATTAACAGAATCTTGCAAGTCTGAAAGTACATCTCTCCCCCGTTGCCTTTGCAGCCCAAGAAACGAGGGAGGGTCCCTTCTGAGATGTTTGCCACAACCACATTCCTTTTGCAGGCTAAACTGCCTCTTATCTGACCCTTCTCCTGGCTGTGGCTCTTCCTGTTGTCTCCCAAGGTCATTCCCACATACCATTACATAAGGTTAGCCTTTACTTGGGAGGTCGGCTTGCCTGCTGAATTTCACCCTTTTTATAAGCTTTTGTAAGGGCTTTCTACTCTTTTCCGTTCTGTTCTTCCTTTCCTCACTTCATAACTGTCCAATTTTGTTTCCCTCTTTCTCTTTCCTTTTCTACCTAGTGAATCTACTTCTTCATCTTATTCTATTACTATTTTTTTCTCTCATCTTTTTTTGTTGTTTCTGCTAGGAGGAGGGAGGGAAATGTCGTTAATGGAGGACAACCTGTACTCTTTAGAGGACAATGCAAGTGTTGAGAAATCTTATTCTTTTGTTTATTACTTGCAACTTTTATAGGCTGTTTGATAATAAAGATTCTTTGGGTAGTTTAAATTTTTAAAAAATTAATAACAAGAAATAAGCATAAAATTTAAAATGCAGTCAAACTAATAATGACAAATAAGACCTCAAAGCTTTGAAAATTTAAATTGATAGGACAGTAAAATGTTTTACTTTTACTTCTTTCCAATATGATCCTATTTTTCAGCAATTTACAAGGTGAAATGCTGCGATTTTCATAAGCTTCTTTGAAAGAAGTCTTAGGGTATGGGTGTGTCTTTTTCAAAATTAAAGTTCCATTTACAGCTACTTGGATGGCATGAAGAGAAAAAAAAGGAAATGTATAATATAATTTGTACAGAATTTGCATTCATGTTAAAGACAGGGTTTTCATTATTCAGTATAAGTAATTACATTTTCTTATTAATCAGATGATTAGGTGTTTAATATGACCAGACTTTGGGACAGAATTCTGGGGCCCACTCAGGAAGAGAGCTCCCAAACTCTGCTGTGTTTTGAAGGAATACACAATGCCATCTAAAGCTCTCCTCCACCTCCCAATCTAACAATAGAGATCAATAGAGAGTAACATGACCTGGTTCTGCTGCTGACCATGGCTTTATATCCTGCTCTGTTCACTGCATTTCCAGCAGAATAGTCAACCTGAGCTTTGCTGCCAGCAAAGAATGGGTTAGAACCAGGTCTTTATTCATTCAATGGGCTAAAACCAAAGAAGGTATTTTGTGGAAACTTACTTTTGGTTTGATGACAGCTTGTGGGGAAGTATTGCTTTGACTGCCAACTAAATCCACTCACTGATTTACAAGTGCCAGAAGAAGTTAACAATTAATTGGCTAAAATGAGACAGAGGTTTGCTAGTTTTCAGAGGACTTGAAATATGATTGGGACGCGGTGGCGCAGCAGGTTAAACTGCTGAGCTGTAGACTGCCGATCAGAAGGTTGGCAGTTCGAACCCCGCGCTTCGAGGTGAGCTCTCGTTGCTTGTCCCAGCTCCTGTCAACCCAACAGTTTGAAAGCTTAGCAAGTAGATAAATGGGTACCACCTTAAGTGGGAGAATTTGCTGGCGTCCTGTCGGGAGCCGGTTCCATCGGAGGAAAGATTGAATGGCGATGGTGAGGACAGACCCGGAAGTGACATCAACAGGACGTCAGCAGCTGGCTCAAGGCATCCTGGGAATTGTAGTCCAGAGCCTTAGAAGAGCCGGTTCCCTTACCCCCTCTCCTGGTGCGCGGGTTAATTACACTCTATAGTTGGTGACATTGTATAATGGTAAAAATGTATATATATATATATATATGTATGTATGTAAGCCGCCTAGAGTCCTCCGTTAGGGAGGGGATAGGCGGGGTATAAATAGCACTATAAATAAATAAAAAATGATCAAATTAAACCAATATTTTTTGCTGCCTGGAAGAGTTCGCTATTAAGATGAAAGAGAAGGTCTGAGCATCATGGAAACAGAAGGCAGGAACAGGTGAGAAATAAAGAGGAGAATACCATTTGCCATGCTTGCCTTCTGCCAATATTGTTGTGGAAGGTTTACTTGGACGATGCTCTAGTTTGATGCTTGAGCCTATTCTTATTGAGCTTTATTATAAAAGAAGAAGCTTGCTTGTTTTAGTCACTTATGAGATGAATACAGGAAAATGGCTTGTCATTTATTGGTTTATCCATTCCCATCCCCAGCACAGGATAGAGTGGTCTGATTTCAAAGTGACAGCTGGTGGTGTCGCTTCCTGATACATGCTAATCCAGTTTTTATTATTGAAAAACTGCCTGTGCTTCTAGCCAGCGAGAGGGAGTTGCTAAATGTAATCGCTGAGGAGGGAACCTTAGGATCTTGCATATAAAAGCCTAAAATGAACCATTTTCTCATTAAGCAGTAGCATTCTGATTAAATACAGATGTAGTGCTGGGAAAGTAATTTATATCTATGAGCAGATAATGTTCAGTTTGGTTGGGGATTTTTTGGGGGGTCTCAGTTTGAATAAACAGCATTTTGGCTTGTTCTTCTATTGAAAGTGTACAAAATAAGCTTTCATTTCCATGAATACTGACAGGAATCAGATTCATATCCCAATAATCTGGGAAGTTGTGGTAGTACTAAGAGCACATGTCAGGTCTTAAGGGGAACACACACTTGTGGTAGTTTCTAGCAGAACTCGGGTATGGTTGTGGCAACATATTGTTTGCCATTCTTCTACTGGTGAACTCAGAATACAAAGGGAGGGCGAGAGATAAGCAATGTGGAGCCCACAGGCAGCTCCGTTGGCAATGGCCAGGTTCTCTCTCCCCTCCCACCTTCAGACTTCACAATTCCCTCCTCAGGGACCTGCCTTGCACCTATGGTGATCTTCTGCTGTGTTATCCTTTTATTTTATTGATGATTTAATTTAGTGAGCCTTGTTTGATGGAAAGGCAGGATATAAAAGAATGCAGGTGAGCAAAATAATGGTCTAGGAATGTATGATTGGGAGTATAACTTTAAAGAAAACATTTCCTTAAGTGTTGTGTTTGGAATTTGGAACAAAATACCGTTTTCCCTTTTGCAAAGATCTGTTCTGATAGTTGGCACAGTTGACATCAGCAAATCACTGAAATTTTAACTCCTGGATGTTAGATGAAAAGGCCACCCAGCCATTTCATTATATCCTAATTAATAATACACTTCAATAAAAATATTAATGCAATCATTATGATATTCAGCAGCTTTGCGGGTCTTCTGCTGAATATTAGCTGTTCTCCAATAGAGCATCATTTCTTCTGATTTCTACTGTTAGAAAGTTGAGACTGGTGTTATTTTGATTCTCCCATTATGTCTGTGGACATGCCTAAAATTAAAATCTATATTAGAGAAATGTTATTAAAGTGTAGTCTGAAGTTAGATTCAATGATTTGGAATGGCAATAAATGTTCTATTGAGACTAATATTTATATCACTCATTCAGTGATCTCTCTACAAGTCAGGCTGTTTGGTAGTAGAAGAGAGTACCCAATGATAGGTCTCTTAATACAGCACTTTACATTTGTACAGCACTATTATAGCAACTTTGACAGATGAATCATTGCTATTCCCATATTGCAGATGTGGGGTGGAGATTGGGCTGAGATATAAAAAGTCTGCCTAACAGCACTTAAAACTTTGGTCTGGTCTAGTGGTTAAGGTGCTGGGCTAGAAACCAGGCGACTGAGAGTCCCAGTCCCGCCTTAGGCATGAAAGCCGGCTGGGTGACCTTGGGCCGGTCCCTCTCTCTCAGCCCAACTCACCTCACAGGGTTGTTGTTGTGGGGAAAATAGGAGGAGGAAGGAGTATTAGGTATGTTCGCCGCCTTGAGTTATTTATAAAAATAATAAAAGCGGGATAGAAAATAAATAAATAAATAAATAAATAAATAAATAAATAAATCTATGAAAAAGTTCTTCTGGATTAGATCAAAGGCCGTTGTAAGTGCCCATTCTGTTCCCACAGGACACAGTCTGGTGGCCTTGGGAAGCCCACTGGGCTGAGTGCAAAGGCATCCTCCTGCTTGTGTATCCTAGCCGCTGGTATTTGAAGGTATAAGGCCCCTAATACTGGAGGAAGCCACTCCTAGCCTAGGCCTCCATTGCCTGCTAAGTTCACCACGGAAATAAAATTTAACCCTGGTTCTTGATTACTAAGCTATACTAGCACAATAGTGTATTTTTCACATGTCACAGCAGGGACTGGTAACATGAGGCACTTCAAATGTTAACGACCTCCAAACTCCATCTCCCCAGGGTCAGCTATGGTAAGAGGTGATGGATGTTGCAGTCTGACTCCAGCTGGAGGATGAACACTGTTCATCTGTGTGTGTTGTTGTTGTTTATTCGTTCAGTCGCTTCCGACTCTTCGTGACTTCATGGACCAGCCCACGCCAGAGCTTCCTGTCGGCCGTCACCATCCCCAGCTCCCCCATGGTCGAGTCTGTCACCTCCAGAATATCGTCCATCCATCTTGCCCTTGGTCGGCCCCTCTTCCTTTTGCCTTCCACTTTCCCCAGCATCAGCATCTTCTCCAGGGTATCCTGTCTTCTCATTATGTGGCCAAAGTACTTCAGTTTTGCCTTTAATATCATTCCCTCAAGTGAGCAGTCTGGCTTTATTTCCTGGAGTATGGACTGGTTTGATCTTCTTGCAGTCCAAGGCACTCTCAGAATTTTCCTCCAACACCACAGTTCAAAAGCATCTATTTTCCTTCGCTCAGCCTTCCTTATGGTCCAGCTCTCACAGCCATAGGTTACTACAGGGAATACCATTGCTTTAACTATGCGGACCTTTGTTGTCAGTGTGATGTCTCTGCTCTTAACTATTTTATCAAAATTTGCCATTGCTCTCCTCCCAAGAAGTAGACGTCTTCTGATTTCCTGGCTGCAGTCAGCGTCTGCAGTAATCTTTGCGCCTAGAAATACAAAGTCTGTCACTGCCTCCACTTTTTCTCCCTCTATTTGCCAGTTATCAATCAAGCTGGTTGCCATAATCTTGGTTTTTTTGAGGTTTAACTGCAACCCAGCTTTTGCACTTTCTTCTTTCACCTTCGTCATAAGGCTCCTCAACTCCTCCTCGCTTTCAGCTATCAAAGTGGTATCATCTGCATATCTGAGATTGTTAATGTTTCTTCCAGCGATTTTAACTCCAGCCTTGGATTCCTCAAGCCCAGCACGTCGCATGATGTGTTCTGCGTACAGGTTGAATAGGTAGGGTGAGAGTATACAACCCTGCCGTACTCCTTTCCCAATCTTAAACCAGTCCGTTGTTCCGTGCTCTGTTCTTACCGTTCCTACTTGGTCGTTATACAGATTCCTCAGGAGGCAGACAAGATGACTTGGTATCCCCATATCACCAAGAACTTGCCACAATTTGTTATGATCCACACAGTCAAAGGCTTTAGAATAGTCAATAAAACAGAAATAGATGTTTTTCTGAAATTCCCTGGCTTTCTCCATTATCCAGCGGATATTGGCAATTTGGTCTCTAGTTCCTCTGCCTTTTCTAAACCCAGCTTGTACATCTGGCAATTCTCGCTCCATGAATTGCTGGAGTCTACCTTGCAAGATCTTGAGCATTACATTACTGGCATGTGAAATAAGTGCCACTGTTCGATAGTTTGAACATTCTTTAGTGCTTCCCTTTTTTGGTATGGGGATATAAGTTGATTTTTTCCAATCTGATGGCCATTCTTGTGTTTTCCAAATTTGCTGGCATATGGCATGCATCACCTTGACAGCATCATCTTGCAAGATTTTAAACAGTTCAGCTGGGATACCGTCGTCTCCTGCTGCCTTGTTATTAGCAATGCTTCTTAAGGCCCATTCAACCTCACTCTTCAGGATGTCTGGCTCTAACTCACTGACCACACCGTCAAGGCTATCTCCAATATTATTATCCTTCCTATACAGATCTTCCGTATATTCTTGCCACCTTTTCTTGATCTCTTCTGCTTCTGTTAGGTCCTTACCATCTTTGTTTTTGATCATACCCATTTTTGCCTGGAATTTACCTCCGATGTTTCTAAGTTTCTGGAAGAGGTCTCTTGTCCTTCCTATTCTATTGTCTTCTTCCACTTCCGCACATTGCTTGTTTAAAAATAATTCCTTATCTCTTCTGGCTAACCTCTGGAATTTTGCATTTAGTTGGGCATATCTCCCCCTATCACTGTTGCCTTTTGCTTTCCTTCTTTCTTGGGCTACTTCCTGTGTCTCAGCAGACAGCCATCTTGCCTTCATGGTTTTCTTTTTCTTTGGGACGTTTTTTGTTGCCGCCTCCTGAACAATGTTGCGAACTTCTGTCCATAGTTCTTCTGGGACCCTATCTCCTAAATCTAGTCCCTTAAATCTATTCTTCACCTCCACTGCATATTCCTTAGGAATATTAGTGAGCTCATATCTAACTGATCTGTGGTTCTTCGCTATTCTCTTTAGTCTGATTCTAAATTTTGCAATAAGAAGTTCGTGATCTGAACTACAGTCAGCTCCAGGTCTTGTTTTTACCGACTGTATAGATGTCCGCCACCTTTGGCTGCAAAGGATGTAGTCAATCTGATTTCGGTGTCGACCATCTGGTGAAGTCCATGTATAAAGTTGTCTTTTAGGTTGTTGGAAGAGAGTGTTTGTTATGCACAGTGAGTTGTCTTGGCAAAATTCTATCAGCCTATGTCCTGTCTGTAGCTTGAATCATGTCAACTGGATTTCTATTTTCTCAGTGGAAACGTTTCGCTCCTTATCCAAGGAGCTTCTTCAGTCTGAGCAAAGTTAGTAAGGGAATCCTAAATATGTTTCTAGGACCTAGAAACATATTTAGGATTCCCTTACTAACTTTGCTCAGACTGAAGAAGCTCCTTGGATAAGGAGCGAAACGTTTCCACTGAGAAAATAGAAATCCAGTTGACATGATTCAAGCTACAGACAATTCCACCTGGATGACTGAGAACCTTCATAGACATATAGCCTATGTCCTGCTTCATTTTGTTCTCCCAGACCATGCTTGCCTGTAATTCCAGGTGTCGTTTGACTACCCACCTTAGCATTCCAGTCTCCTGTAATGAAAATAACATCTCTTTTTGGCGTATTATCCAGTAGGTGCTGCAGATCCTCATAGAACTGATCTATGTACTTCTGCTTCTTCAGCATCTGTGGTTGGGGCGTATATTTGGATCACTGTGATGTTAAATGGCTTACCCTGAATTCAAATTGAGATCATTCTATCGTTTTTTGGATTGTATCCAAGCACTGCTTTTGCCACTTCATTATTAATTATGAAGGCTACTCCATTTCTTCTGTGGTCCTCTTGTCCACAGTAGTAGATCTGGTGGTCATCTGATGTGAAGTGGCCCATTCCAGTCCATTTCAGTTCACTGACACCCAAAATGTCTATATTTAATCTTGACATCTCACCAATAACCACATCCAATTTGCCCTGGCTCATAGATCTTACATTCCAGGTTCCTATGGTGTGTTGATCTTTAGAACATCGGATTCGTGGTTCACCACCAGCACCGTCGGCCGCTAGCCGTCCTTTTGGCTTTGAGCTAGCTGCGTCATCACATCTGGGGCTAGTTGAACTTATCCTCTGTTCCTCCCCAGTAGCATTTTGACCGTCTTCCAACCTGGGAGTCCCATCTTCCGATGGTATACCGACATATCTCTGGTTCTACTGATCCATTTAGTTTTCACGGCAAGAATACTGGGGTGGGTTGCCATTACCTTCCCCAGGGATCGTATTTAGTCTGACCTCTCTGCCACGACCTTCCCATCTTGGGTGTCCCTTCACGGTTTAGCTCATGGTTTCATTGAGGTGCTCAAGCTCCAGCACCAGAGAATAGTTATTGAATTCCAAAACAACGGAAAGGAGCAAAGGACAAATTTTTAGAAATTTTGGATTTGAAAATTTATATTAGAGCCCTTAAAATGCTGGAGCCTTCAGAAATGTTAGGTCATAGAGGGAAAGAATATGCTTTTTGTGTACCTAAGTCTTCAGAACAATATGTGACAATGCAACAATACGTCTAACAATGCAACAAGAAGTTTAAAGTTTGATTTTAATTCACAATATTCCACAGAGAAAATATAATGTAACGTTTCAAATCATTCTTTGACACTTAATAACTGGGATTTGTCACAGTATTTTGTTCATTCATTTGAAATCTCCATACACGTCTTTGTTTCCATTTCAAAACGAAAACAGGTATTTAGCTAATGTTATTAAGAAATCTATCTTAATTGATAATATTGTAGAACCCCAAGTCTAGGTGTGGCTTTCAATTTGCATTGTTGTCTCTGAGGCTACATGCAATATTATTATGTTCTCAAGGAGCTAAATGACTGGAGAAAGGAAGGTTGTGGGCCCATCACACCCTCTGTGTCAAGTGTATTATTCCATCACACTCTCTGTGTCCAGACCATTGACTTATGTAAAACACGGAAGAGGAAGAGGAAGAAGAATTGTCATGCTGCTTCCATGCCCACTCCATGAAGAAACATGTAGATAATTGATTTCTAGATCAATCTCTCCCAAACCTCATTTCAAGAAGGGATGTTGTGCATCTTATGCCATAATAAATTTTATAGCTTCATGATTCCAGAAAGCGCCTTGTTTTTCCCCCTATAACAAGCTAATGTGGTTGCCCCTCTGGAAACTGTACTGCAAGTAAAATCTGAATGCAAGCCAGGGTGTGTTTGTGGGAGCAAGCAGAAACACAGGACAGGATAGTAGAAGTGCTGTCTGCTTACAGTCCACAGCCAGATTATGTAATAGATGCCCTTGTGAGCTAGATTGGCCATCCAAGATAGACATAAAGAGGAAACAGTTACAGTGGGAGGTATAATCACATGCTTAGGTGAAAAGAAATGAATTCAAGATGCTTAGCTGATCATCTGCATGGTCATGGGCTGGATCATGCCTGATCTGATTTTGTGTTTTGAAATTGTAATAAACTACCCTGAGTCTTTAGAATGAAAGAAGGTCCATAAATATTTAAATTAATATAAATTATGTGAGCTCAACATTTGTGAAAATCCAGTAACATAGGTTTTTATGCAATAATTATTAGGACTTTGGCCCGAGGAACTCCCCCCACCAACCTATCAAAAAAAGACAGCTGCTTTTGAAATATTTATTGTTCCATGTCTTTTGATTACACATTGGTCTTGATTTATGAAAATTGTCTCTTTTCAGGGTAAGAATTTAATAAAACTTCCTGAGTTATCTTTGCCTTTGCTGAAGATCAGATGATAACATATTTATGTAGTCAGAATAAATCCTGGTGATTTAAACCCGTTGATCTGAAGCAGGGGCCTGCTGAACAGAGTTGCTGGGACCTAACAAGGACAGGAGAGTTTGGATAGAGTTTCCATCCAAAATCTTTTGAAACCATGCTGAGAAAATAGTGAGGGTCTCTGAGCTGTGCAAGGTGGCATTTTTAAGTGCTCAGTCTCAATTTATTTTGAAAGTTAAGACAAAACTATCAGAGTTAAAATTGCCCATTTTTTATTTTAAAAATACTATCTTTTTGAGTGGAGTCATAGAGCAGAGTAGAGCTCAGAAGAACTGGACACATCAGTTGAAAATTAAAGTGGAAAGGGCTGGGCCAGTCCACAAAGGGCATATATGGAGGTTGAGTAATCTGGACTCTAAAACGAGGTCTGTGCTGTACTAAACAAAATTTTAACCATGGTTTGTTAAGTAAGCTAGATTAACAAAATCATGGTTTATGATCATGGTTATATAGGATTCACACTACTTGTTAAATCCAACCTGGAACTGGTTATTTGGAATTGGTTATTATAGGTCATATCTTTTCACGTTTAGAATTTAGTACATTGCATTCAGTATTATGTATTCACTAGAGAGTTATTGGGAGTTTGGCATATTTGATGATGATGATGTTGATATTTAGCTGGGTTCCATATTATTCTGCCAACCCAGCAGTTTGAAAGCTAATTGCAAGTAGATAAATGGGTACCACTTCACGTGGGTCAATTTGCTGGCGTCCTGGCGGGGGTCGCCTCTGGAGTGAAGAAGACCTTGCGAATGGCAGCGGAAATGGACAGCGGAGACGACGGATCCCGAAATAGCAACATCCAGGACGTCAGCAGCCGACTCTGAAGCAAGGTATGCTGGGACATGTAGTCCAATACTTCAAGAGTTGGTTCCCTTACCCCTTTCCTAAGTGCGCGGTTGTAACATTGTTAAAATAAATATGAATTGTTAGTAATTGGATTTGTGATATTGTAAGCCACCTAGAGTCCTCCGATAGGGAGGGGATAGGCGGGGTATAAATATGAATAATAAATAAATAAATAAATAAATAAATAAATTCTATGATGTAGCTCTTTGAGGAAGACGTTTGAAATACCAGTAATAGTTTAAAGCAGTGTTTCTCAACCTTGGCAACTTTAAGACGTGTAGACTTCAACTCCTAGAATTCCCCAGCCAGCATGCTGGCTGGGGAACTCTGGGAGTTGAAGTCCACATGTCTTAAAGTTACCAAGGTAGAGAAACACTGGTTTAAAGTGCTTTGAGCTTTCCATCCCATTGACAGAGAAACCCAGTCTATGGTTTTTTTTTTAATTTTTATAGTATAATTTTATTATTAAAAAAAAAACAAAAACAAACAAACAAACAAAGACATCAACAACATCAACGACATAAGGATAAATGACAAAATACATAACAAACTTAATAAATTTACATTCAAAACTAAATAATCCTACATATCAAAATCCTTATAACATTACATCACGTAGAACAATTAGTTTAAAACGACTTCCTGTTTCTTTCTTGAAAAAAGCTTCTTACTTTTAATTTTTACTATATTACTGTTGTATTCCTCTTTTATTTTATTCCTTCCTTTTATTAATATTTCTTTAATATATAAATATATAGATATCTTAATTCTTATTATATTTTAAACCTTTCATTTGATCTTATACTCTAGTACATATATTCTAATATATTATCTTATTTATCTCTTCTAATATTTTTCCGTTACAATAGTTTTATTTTATATTCTTTTTGCAAAAATTCTATAAATGGATTCCAAGTAAGTTCATAATCTCCCAGTTCTTTTTGTTTTATTAGAATTGTCAATCTGTCCATCTGAGCTATTTCCATTGTTTTGATTATCCAATCTTCTATTGAGGGGGTGGCTTCTTCTTTCCAATGTTTTGCAAAATTGATCCTCGCCGCTGTAGTCAAATGGTATAATAGTCTTTTTTGTTCCTTGTTCATCTGGATGGAGATATACAATTGAGTATCATCCGCATACTGATGATACCTCATCCCATGGTGTCGGATGACCTCGCCCAGCGGTTTCATGTAGATGTTGAATAGGAGAGCAGAGAGAACCGAACCCTGAGGCACCCCACATAGGAGTGGACGCGGGCTGGATCTCTCCTCCCCTATCACCACCGACTGAGAGCGGCCCCAGAGGAAGGAGGTGAACCAGCGTAAAACTATGCCACCCACCCCCAACTCCCTAAGCCGCCCCAAAAGGATACCATGGTTGATGTTATCGAAAGCCGCTGAGAGATCCAAGAGAGCCAGGATGGATGCACTACCTCCATCCCACTCCCACCAGAGGTCATCCGTAAGCGCGACCAATGCAGTCTCCGTCCCATATCCCGGCCTGAAACCTGACTGAAAAGGGTCTAGATAATCCGCTTCATCCAGGGTCCTTTGAAGTGCAACGCCACCACTTTCTCAACCACTTTTCCCAAAAAGGGAAGGTGGGAGACTGGACGAAAGTTGTCCAGGACGGTAGGGTCCAGGGATGGTTTCTTAAGGAGGGGGTGCACCAACACCTCCTTAAAGGCAGTTGGAACCACCCCCTCCAATAAGGATGTATTAATCATAGCCTGGACCCATCCACCTGTCACCTCCCTGGCCGATTTTACCAGCCAGGAAGGGCAGGGATCTAAATGACATGTGGTGGAATTAACAATTCGAAGGATCCTGTCCACTTCCTCAGGTCCAACAGGATCAAATCGTTCCCAGATAATAGGGCAAGACCACTCTCCCGGCATCTCCCCAGACTCCAATCCAGGCATGGAGTCCAACTTGGACTGAATCCGAGCGATTTTATCCTGCAGATGCTCAGAAAATTCTTCCGCACGGCCCTGTAGGTGGGTGGTCGATACCACCCTACCCAAGAGAGATCGAGTAATCTTAAACAGGGCCGTCGGACGGCATTCTGCAGATGCAATAAGAGCGGAGAAATATTCACGTTTCGCCGCTCTTACCGTCACAAGGTAGGCCTTAATAGTCTATGTTGATACCTTTTCTTCAAGCTATTCCCAGCATATAACTGACAGCATCTAGTACTCTGAGTAGTACGGTACAAACATAACCTGATCTCTTAGAGATAATACACTTGACAACCTTGAGGGATTCAGTGATTGCATAATACAATGGTTCTCAAAATGTTAGGTACCAATGCCCATAAATGAATGATTATTGTAATAATTACATTTTAATCTAGGTAGCACAGACTTTTCCAGTGTTGTGGTGCTACAGCTGTCTACTATGGGTTTGCTAAGACCCAAAGTGAAGAGTAAAGCCCAGAGCAAATTTTGACAAAGTTCTTACTCTGCCTGCAGAAGCCTGGTAGGCTTTTTTTTAAAAACGTGACCCCTTCATAGTTGCTTGAGCGGATCCTGACCCACAATTTGAGAATGTCTGGCATAAGGGAAACAGCAGGTTTTGTTCATTCTCTCACCAGGTTGTTGCATTTGTTTTAAACTGGGAGACTCCTGAATTTAGTCCTCAGATTCTGCAGCAAGATAAATGCTCCACTGAATAAAGGGTGATGATTACTGTTTCTTATCCGGCATCATAGCAAAAAGGAAGCCATTCTACCACTATACACTTATTTAAGAATAAGAGGAATGGAATCACACAGAAGAGAAATGAACTGGGAAACTGTATTTAGTGGGTGATTAAAATGCACAAAATCTGGACTTGAGTGCACAATTCTTTCTCTTAACATCCCCCATTACTTCAGAGGCTTCAAATTGTGGCTGATCTCACATATCACAAGCTGTAATACACTTACTGACAAAGGAGATGAATTAAGGATGCAGCATCTGACTTAACTCTGAGTTTTCTGGCTGTAGTGGATTTAACATTATTTGAACACACTTTTTTATGGTTTAATATAGAATTATTTTAGGGCAGAACTTGGTGTCAGGGAAGTAGCTGATACCCTCTCTGCTTCTTCCAGCCCTTTTTTTGAGAGAGAGAGAGAGGGAGAGAGAGAGAGAGAGAAGCTTTATCTTAATTAAAGTTTAATTAAGGATCACATTTGGCAGTACTTTTCACACCGATCGACACCAGCAGATTTTCTAGGGCTTAACTTTATCGTGCAGAAAATCCTCTTTTATTACTCTCAACCTGTTGTAAAAGCTGTTGGCACAGAGCAATGGCTGCTTCATTCAGCCGCCTTGTTTGCCGCTGGAAAAACCCCAAGTCTCTAGAGATAGCACCACAGTGGTTCAATTTAATATCTATCCCATCACTACAAGACTCTAGCTCATTATTAATGATACTATTCATTAATTTCTTGTTGGGCTGATGTTGTTATTTATTAAAATATTAAAGAAAGCTCCTGAGACACATACATAATGAGAGACACCTCTGTTCATGAGCTATACCAGCAGAGGGGAATGAATATAATGTAGATTTACCCATCCCACCATCCACTCTCCCTCCCTCATTAGTCCTGCTACATCTTGGACTGACACAGTAAATTCATTTTGTGCACTGTCCAATCAGAGCACAAAACAAATGCGAAGCTCTTTTTTTTAATGAGCCATTCCTATGCAAAATGAATTGACTACTGTCTAACTCATCTGATCTGCCTCTGTTTTGGGAGGAGGACTAAATTGCTTATATTTATATAGGAAATAAATAAGATTTGGCAGAGGGTTATTGTTTTCTCTTTCTCCCCCCACCCCCTTTCAGCCTTCCATTTGGAAATTTTCAACCTTATATTTAAACATCTGGTACCTTAGCAAACTAAATCCAAATGTGACATTTAAACATCAGAGGTTATATTTAAAATAGCCCAAACATGTACAATTGTACATGTACAATTCTGTGCATGCTGCAGAATTTTGCTTTCTGTATAGTATAGTGGTCATATGATAGCAGGTTGGATGGACAGAGAGATAGACAGACAGAATGTACAAACAGTGTATGTATATACTGTATGTATATGCCTACCTACAGTATGCATACACATGTAGTCATACACACAAGTACACATTGATACTTGGAAATAGCCAATGCATAGCTGATTTAATACAGAAGTTTTGAGATCACAGCTACCTTGAGCAGACTTACCATAAGACAGGAAGCATAAGAATAAAATCAATTTGCATTTTAGGATTTTTTAAAATCACAGTTCAGTGGTCATTCAGGGCATTAGAAGCTTTCAGCTTATATTTGTCTTTTGCTGCTGATTGAACGGAACATTAGAGAAATCTGCATAACAATTGAGGTAGCATCTGAAGGTAAAGTTTTAATTTGTTCTATATGATTGTTGTTTTTACCCGTGTGCAAATAATTGCTATGGGGAAGAAATGCCTCACTGTTTTAAGGGGATTAACTGGGCGTAATTGCATCTCGTTTTGATCCCTCTTTTAATAATGGATCCTCTCAATCCACAGCCAGTGCAGCAGCTTTGTGGGGCTTGCAAGCTAGTTTCAAAGCATTTATGTATTCCTCTAAGGCCTTTGTACTGCAAATTCAGTCATTTGGGGGGGGGGGTTGGCAGCAGGGGGAGTCTAGCAGAAGAAATTCAGCACAGCAGTGTCGAAAAGACCAAGCAATCATACAATTCTAGCAACATACATGGTGTTAATACGTATAGCACGATATTTGATTGTACAGGTTTGATTTCCACCTCCTCCTTTTGCAAACTGTAAAGACTGAGGCTGGGGAGCTCCCAGGCTAGACAGAACCTTTACACCATTATGTAAAGATTGATCAGCTGCCTCCCAAGGCCAGCAAAAGACTGGCTAAGTATCTCTTAACTTGGAAAGGCGGGAGGAAATATCCTAGAGTTCAAAGTCCGGAGCATAAGCTTTTATAAAGGTTTTGACTTCCATGCACTGTGATGGGCAAATCAACTGTTGTATTTAAAGCTTCATTCTGGTCTAGTTAAGTCAGGCTGAGGGCTAAATAAGGGGTCATATGTCTGGAGAACCACCCAACCCAAGTGCAAAATATGACATAAAACTTGTGTAAGTCACTGTTAGTTGCACTCTACATGCTGCGGAGTTTTGATAACGTGAAGTGCTCATTGTACATTTAGATACGGAAATCAACTTGGTATTTCTAAAAATAAATAGATTTATCTCTTCCGATGGCAGTTGAACCTCAGGATCTGGAGGGGATTCTTTGTGCAATGGCTATAGTCTTCTTCATAAATTACTCTGCTGTGCAAGAAACGTACAGCAGAATTTTGGATTAATTATACTGATTATTTTTATTTTGTGTTCTTATCATATGCATTTAGAATTTTGACTATTTATTTGAGATTTTTAAGTTAAGAAGCCAAATACAAATATGCTTAATCTTTTAATATATGGTACATATACACAAAGCAAGACCCATGAAGTTTCACCATAAACATATCACAAAGCCTGTGTTGGTCTAAAAGTTCTTTCGCAAAAGTAGGATCCATTTTTATCCTTAGCTTGCTCCAATTCCCTTGGATAGCATGAAAACAGGCAATTTTAACTCTACCAGCCTGATTATGTCACTGGACACAGCATGTTCCAAAAGATTGCTGATACTTAAGTAGACCAGATTGGTAAAATTCCTGAAAAGGAACTCACTTCGATCTATATTTAATAAATACTACAATAGCAGATGAATACTTCACTTTTTTTTTCATTTTCCCCATTTTTTCAAAGTGAAATTAACCCTACTTAAATCATAAAAGTAACCAGGATATAAGTATTTCCTACACTGAGTATGAAGTAGAATTAGATGACCTCCAAGGACCATTTTAGTTCTATAATTCCTATCTGCTTCAAAATCTCTCTCTCTCTCTCTCTCTCTCTCAGCTATTCAGTGCTTGAAATTAAAAGAGAAGGTGTTTCAGAGTATTCATGGGTGTACATGTAGCATCTGTTTGCAATGCCTTAAATCAAATGTGTTTTCCTGGATCATGGTGGGATCATGGTGCAGCAGGCAGTTGCCCGATCCCATAAAAATATGTTAAGGAATTGCCGACAGGTGCTCTATGAAGCCTATTTAGCAGTCTATTAGAACTACTGAAATGGAGCAGAGCTGCTAAGCTCGTGAACAGAAAAAGATTATTGTTTAAAAACAGAGCCCATGAGCATATTAGAGAGATCCAGGTTAGTCTTACACCTTTAGCCCACCTTAGCATAAAGAAACACACCCTTAGACATGGCAGGTATGAAAAGTAAGTACAAAAGAGTCCTTACATTTATTCATTGCAGGTACAGCATTTTCGGTAGATAAATGATGTTCAATTTCTTCTTTGTTTCCCTAAACTGAATTAATTCTTGCCCCTCTTTGCTGGCAAGAGATAGGTAGAATGGGGGAAAAATCTCCTAGGCCCATCCTAGGCCTAAGATGGAGCAGCACACAGCCGTGTGCTTTGCTCCCAGTCGAAGAAGGAGAGAGAGAGAGGAAGTGGGAGTGGCCACAAACAGCTTCCTCAGAAGCATGGAGAGTTTCCATCCTAGAGCAACCATCCATATGTTAATGAGGCATGCTGGATTTGCCAGGATCTCCAACACTCCTTCTCAAATCATGCATGCATCATGCCTACACAAGATTTAACTCACTTCATAGACCTTGATAGACACCCTTTGCAAGTGGTTTTGTAAGTATGTCTGCAATCATGCTATCTGAGGGACAATACTCCAAATGTAGTAGTCCTGTCTCCTGTGCCTCTCTAATTATGTGGTAGCAAACATCCATGTTTTTGGTATGCCCTCCCACCTTCTGTGACAGAGAGAGTCTTATGCAACTTTGGTTGTCCTCAAAGACTCTTATCAGAGCAGGAACACTGACCCCCAGATCCTCAAGTAGATACTTGAGCCATTGCACCTCTGAGCATGTCTCATTTGCTGAGACATACCCCGCTTCAGTGGTTGAGCGTGCCAAAATAGCCTCCTCATGCCAAAATAGTCTCCTTGTCCACCTCACAGCCCCTCCCTCAAAGAAAAACACATTCCCACTAGTGGATTTGCGATCAGTTGCATTCTCTGCCCAATCTGCATCGGTGTACCCCACTAGTTCAGGAGATTCAGTTGCTGGCAGCTTAAGCTTCAGATCTGCAGTCCCCTTTAGGTATCTTGCCACCCGCTTAACACCTGTCCAGTCCCTTTGGGTGGGTGCGCTGGTCTTTCTGTAGAGGATCCCCACTGCAGTTGAAATATCAGGCCTTGTTGTGGTTGACAGATGTAACAGTTTCCCAATGGCCTCCGTCCATTGTTCTGAGGCAACAGTTCACTAGTGTCCTTGACTTTGTGAAAGTCTGCTTCCATTGGAGTTGGGACTGTATTTGCATTTTCCAGTCCCAGGCTCTCCAATAACTCTAGAATCTTTTGCCTCTGACTGAGGAGAAAACTTCCATTCTCTTCTCTGTCAGTTTGTATCCCCAAGTAGTAGGTTGCCTTCCCAAGGCGTTTCATCTCTACTTCAGTGTTCAAATTGGATACAATTTCATCAATGTCCCTTTGATCCTCATAACAGAGAATCAAATCATCTACAAACGTCAGAATGAACATGTCTCTGCCATTCTTGTGTCATGTGTAAAGGCAGGGGTCAGCTTTGCCCTGAGTGAAACCTTGCTCTATTAGCATCTGGTTTAGTTTCACATTCCAGGCCCTTGCTGCTTGTTGAAGCCCATAGATCCCCTTCTGAAGCCTGTACACTAAATGCCAGTTCTTTGGATCAGTGAAGCCTTCAGGTTGTTGCATGTACAACTCTTCCTGAATTTCACCATGCAAGAATGCTGTTTTAATGTCCATATGTTCCACTTGCATGTTTCTGCTTACAGCTAGACTTAAAAGAAGTCAAATTGTTGTGTGGGTCACAACTGGTGCAAAAGTCTGGTCATAATCTTCCCCATACTTTTGTGAATAGCCCTTGGCTACCAGTCTAGCTTTGTATCTTTGGACCTCTCCCTTCTCATTCTGTTTGGCCTTAAAGACCCATTTGCAACCAATGGCCTTTTTGCCAACAGTTAACTTTGTGAGTGTCCAAGTGTTGTTGTGTTACAGAGCCTCAAACTCTTCTTGAGCTGGTTTCCTCCACTTACTTGCTTCAGCTGGTGGCAGCTGTTGCAGTTCCTTCCATGATGCAGGCTCTTTCGGCAATGCCACTCCTGTGAGGTAGGACAGTCGCTTGGCTGGAACTCCCTTGTTGGGTCGTGATGAGTGCCTCAGGTCTGGAACAGGACTCAGGTCTGGATGATGCTGCATCTCTGGCCCTTCTGTCCTTCCTGGTTCTTCATCGGCTGACTCTGGCAGAGTCTCCGGCTCGATGTCCTCTCTCTGGACTTGCCTGCTCGCTGCAACTGGAAATACTGGGTGAGGTACTTGGAACAAGTCATCATCACCTCCCCTTCTGTGGAGCTGTTGGTTAGAGGTTTTCGATTTGGCTCTGTTTCATGAAAATGCCCCACTCTGCAAGCTTGGATTGAGCCAGTCTTGGGACCTGAAACTCTTTCTCTCTTGCTTCCCAGTGAGCACCCAAACAAGATTCTTTTCTCTATTGGAATGTGTGTGTAAGTAGCTGTCATTGCTAGATGTCTGCTACCTCCAACAGATGCTTGGATTGGCCCACACAGCTCGGTGTGAATTGGCTCCAGGGGCTGTTTAGAGCGCCTAGTGCTTCGTTTTGGAATTGCAGGCCTTGTGGAATTTCCCTGTGTGTAGGTTCTGTGCCTTACAACAGCCTTACCACAGTCCTTGGCTTCCAAATTGCTTTCCAACCCATTTTTCTTCATTTGAAGAGTTGCACTTGAATTTCTTTGTCCCAGTCATCTGTGCCAGAGGATGGCGCTGTCATCCTCCTTTTCTCAGTGACTGACCACACATGCCAGGTCTGGCCTCTCACAACTGAGAAAGATTAAACCTTGATCTAGGTATCCTGTTAGAAAGACACCCTCTTGGTTCATTATCTCACATTTATTACCTTTGAAACAAATGGGATGCCCTTTCTTAATGAGTGCAGATGTGCTTATCAAATTCAGACTTACATCTGGAACATATAAAATGTTATTAGCAATTAAGTCCTTCTGGGTGGTACCATTTCCACACCTCAGGAGAGTGCTCCCCTCTCCTTGCACAGGTATTGCTTTTCCATCTGCTAAGCTGATTTCTTCCTTCAAACTTGGTTTCAATTCAATGAAGAGAGAAACATCATTAAACATGTGCATGTTACAGACACTGTCTAATATGAAAGATGAGCAATTTTTATCTGTGGCTGAAAATGCAAGAAGACTCGCATCTGGAGCTTTCTCTTTGTTGCCTTTCTGATCAGCCTTCCTGGCCCAACAGTTTTTATTTAAGTGACCATTCTTGCCACAAAAATGGCATTTGATGGGCCTCTTTGTTATTGAAAGGCTCCTCTGCTGCAGACCGTTATCTTTGCCCCGAGGCATCTTAGAAAAATAGACTGCCTCATTGTTAGTCTGTTTGCAATTTCTATAGGAATCTTGTCTGCTGCACTCAGACTTTATTTCCTGAATTAAATCTGAAAGAGGTTGCCTTGATCCTCTATAACTAGCAGCAAAGCTAGAAAAATTTTCAGGCAGTGATCCCAATAAAAATCCAACTTGGATCCTGTTATCCAAAATCACATCATTGCAAGCAAGCTTGTGCAGCAATGATTGAAAATTAGAAATATATTCATCTATGTTTCCATTTGGCTGGAATTTTAAATTGGATAACTTCCTCACCAAATTAATAACTTGGGAATCATCTCCCTTTCCATAGAGTTTAAACAATTCCTCCATCCCTCTTGCAGTATCTCTGTGCTGGATTTGAACCAGCATTTGTGCACTTAGGGAATTCATGATCAAGCCTTGGAGCTTAAGATCATTGGCCATCCACCTTGCATATGCTGCTGAGTCTGGACTAGGAGGATTTTCATTCAAAATATTGTGCAGATTCAAAATCCTTGCCTGCTTTTCCACCAATATCTTCCAGGGATAAAACTCTCCGGGTTTTAGTTTAAAAATCACCGGAGCATGAGGCAGGAGCACACTGTCCATCTTGTCTAAGCAAAAATGATTTATGCTTTCTGGCTAATTCCTGGTGTAAGAAACCTCTTCAGTAGCTAGACTGATTATTCTCTCACAAAAACAACCATGCTTATGCAAAACCAGCAAAAAAAGAAAATTTCTCCTCAAAAACAAAACAAGGCAAAAGGAAAAAAACCTTCTGTTTAAAACACAAAATCTATTTCTGAAAAATCTGGACCCATAACCCCTTTGAAGCCCATTTAGCAGTCTGTTAGAACTACTGAGCTTCTAAGCTTATGTACAGAAAAAGAATATTGTCTAAAAACAGAGCCCATGAGCATATTAGAGAGATCCAGGTTAGTCTTACACCTTTAGCCCACCTTAGAATAAAAAAACACACCCTTAGACATGGCAGATTTGAAAAGTAAGTACAAAAGAGTCCTTACATTTATTCATTGCAGGTACAGCATTTTCAGTAGATAAATGATGTTCCATTTCTTCTTTGTTTCTGTCAGAGTGCGCACGGTGGAGCGGCCTGCTCTATTTTCCAAGACACCAGTGATTCACGTTCTATGCAGTAAATAGAGACTAAAGCAGAGATTAGATAAAATATCCTATTTACTATATATACATACGTATTACAGAATACATCCACACGGGTAACAAATGATACAGCGATGAGTAGTTACAGCAAACGAGAAGAAAGAATACAACCAGACTTCTCTGCTTATATACATAAACTGACCAATCACATTATAGGTCACTCTCATCATCTGCCACACCCAGCTAAATGATAGCACCTGTAGTCATACACTGCCACATCATCCCTACAACAATGGCTGCTAATTGGGTGACTTGCAGAATAATTCCCCCCTCACCAAGATATCAAGCCTCTCCAGTATAATTTATCTAACTGTAAATTCCTGGGTATATACAAACCCCAACACCCCTCCAATTTACAATAGATATTACATTTCATTTATACAGAATAGAAGACATGCACATTTTGGATATACACATCCTATGTCTATCTATACTTAGAGACTTTGTCATCACATCTGCTACATTACTCTCAGATAGACAATATTGCAAATTAATCAGAGATTCTTTCACAGCATTCCTAACATTGTGATACTTGATATCAACATGTTTGCTCCTTCCTCTGATCCTATCACTCTTTGCAATCTGTATACATGATTCACTGTCGTCATATACACATATAGGTTCATTAATTGTTATATTAACATCCATTAACAATTGCCTATACCATATTAACTCTGAACATAGGTCAGATAGTGCAGCGTACTCTGCCTCTGCAGTTGATACTGCGACAGAACTCTGTTTCTGAGACCTCCACCCCACCAAGGTGTCACCAAACATAATTATCAATCCTGTCATTGATTTTCTATCATGTACATCATTACCCCAATCACTATCTACATAGCATTTTAATTCCAATGGTTTACAAGGTTTTATCAATAAACATTTATTAATAGTCCCTTTAAGATACCTAAACACTCGTTTAATACCTTTCCAATGCTTCTGGGTAGGTTGTGTAACATATCTACTCAGTACATTTACCGCATGCCCGATATCGGGACGCGACCATTGTGCTAAATACAATAAACTTCCAATTATTGATTGATAGTGTTCTTGATTACATGATGTTTGGTCATTGTCTCCAGCCTCTGTCTTAACAAAATCAGTTGTCATCGGGGTAGGAACCTCCTTGCAATGTTCCATATCGTTCTCTCTTAGCAGTTGTTCAATTTTCTTCCGCTGCTCTAGAACGAAGCCCCCATCAACCTTCTGAATACCTACGCCTAGGTAATTTCTAATCTCTCCCAGATCTTTAACATCAAATTGTTGCTTCAGTTTTTCAGTAAATTCAATTACCCTGCTTTGATCTTTAGCTATAAGACACAAATCGTCTACAAAAATCAAAAGCAACACCTTTCTTCATCGTTATCACATTGCTTTATATACAGACATGGGTCAGCCTTGCTACACTTGAACCCTAGTCTTTGGAATTCCTCATCTAATCATAGATTCCAGCAACGTGCCGATTGCCTGAGTCCACACAACGCTTTCTGCAGCTTGTACACTCTACCTGCATCATTAGACTCATATCCTGGAGCTTCAGCCATATAAATTTCTTCCCTCAAATCAGCATGCAGATATGCTGTGGTGATATCATAATGGTTCACTACACAATTCCCAGCTGCTGCCATAGCTAAGGCAAACCTAAATGTCTCCCCTCTTAGCGCTGGCGCAAAAACCTCATCATAAGTCTGATTCTTAACCTGGGAAAACCCTTGCACTACAAGCCTAGCCTTATACTGAATATCACCATTGACTAAGGTCTTCTTCTTATAAACCCACCTACACCCTACTGCCCTATGCCCCTCAGGCAGCCTGGTAGATTTAAACACCTTATGGGAATTAATGGCATTCATTTCCACATCCATAGCAGCTTTCCACTTTTTCTGCTCTTGTGGTGGCAACTCCAATACCTCCTCATAACTACGAGGTTCATAATTAATAAAACACACTTTAACATCACCTGGTGTGTAACGCTGAGGTGGTATGCCCTTGTTAACTCTTTCAGATCTGCGCAAAACAGTAGCCTCCTGCATCATTGGCACACTAGGAGTTACTTCCTCTTCCTTCTTAATCACATCTCTGGACTCTCGCCGCTCTGAGAACTCAAATTGTCCCTGACTAGGAAGAAAAACCTCACTCCCTCTGTGTAACTTCAGCCAATTGCTATGCTCACTTAAACTTGCTGATCTGGAAATAACAAGTCTTCTGCCATCAGTGAACCTATATCCCTTGGTTCCTGGCTCATACCCCACAAACGTCATCTTCTGTGCTTTTACCTGCCCTTTCCTACGTACCTCCTTATGCACGTGAACATAGGCAGTGCACCCAAACACCTTCAAATGAGCTAATGATGGCTTCTTGCCATACAAAATATAATATGGTGTTTGATTTACAGACACACCCCATAACCTGTTAATTAAATAATTAGCAGTCAGTATAGCCTCTCCCCAGTATCCTCTAGATAACCCTGAGTCAGCTAATAATGAATCCTTTACTGTCTGTAATGCTAAATTCCTTCGTTCCGCTACGCCATTCTCAGCTGAACTATGCGGATTGGTTCTCCTGTGCGCAATGCCCCTTCTACCGAGCCATTGCTGAAAACTGCCACTCATGAACTCTATTCCCCAGTCAGTTTGCAAACTACACACTTTTGTGCTATATCTACGTTCCACAAACTGCACCCAATTTCTGAACTTATCAAATGTTTGGCTTTTAGCTTTCAATAGGTAACAGAACCCAAATCTGGTGAAATCATCCACAATGACTAAAACATATTTAGCACCACCTATTGTGGCTGGTAATGGGCCAATTAGGTCAGCGTGAACTAATTCAAAACGTTTATGTGACTTTCTATCACTAAATTTGCTTACAGGATACACCTTTGACTTTGCAACCTTACATGCCGTGCAATCCAGATAAGCTTGGCATGGTTTCAAATCCATTCCAGAACTTGCTTCAGACATCTTTTCAACCACTTTGAAACTTGGATGCCCCAACCTTCTATGCCACAAATGTTCACATGAATCATGGGTTGGTTTGTTGATCATGGCTACATCATGGGTTAGTTCTGTCCTGGGTTTCACCATTACATATAAACTGTTCTGTAATACACCCTTACCACGGACATGATTATCCTTCATAACAATGCATTCACCCTTACCAAACTTTACATCATATCCCTGTTTATCTAACTGAGAAACACTTATGATGTTATACTCTAAGTCTGGTACACATAGCATAGATAATTCAGTATTTAAACTTGGTACATACACAAACCGTTTGCCAGTAACAGATGCAACACCCCCATTTGCCAAGCTAACATGATCCTGTTCAGCCTGCGTAAACCTTTTAAACATCTGCCTATCATTGGCAATGTTTTGGCTTGCTCCGCTGTCAAGAAGCCATGGCTCTTTTAAATTCCATCCTGTAGAATTTATCACCGACAGCTGGACAGCACTTCGTTGCTTGGAAATCCTCGGCTTGACTTTTGGTTTCCTTTTATCACAGTCTTTCTGCAAATGCTTATCAGACTGACAGCGAAAACAGCGTTTCACAGATAAAACATTATCAGTGTTACAAGAATAACATTCCTTAACAGACATACTGCTTTGCTTTGGCTTAATTACGTTATAACTTTTTCTCCTTTGTTCCTCCTCCAAAAGTCTCCCAGTTAAATAATTTACGGTCAAATCCCTCTCAGATAAAGACCCGAAACTGGTAGCTAAATTATCCCATGTTTCATTAAGAGAGCTGAGAATTACATAAACTTTATGCACTTCTGAGAATTGCATATCCCTCTGTGCTAATTCAAGGAACAAACCAGTCATATAATGCAAATGTTCAAGAATACTTTCATTTTCATGTAATCTAGCATTATAAAGCTTCCTTGTCAACATAACTTTGCATAACGGTGTGCTTCTAAGATAAACATTTCTTAAAGCTTCCCAACACCCACTGGCTAACTGGAGATCTCTAACGTAACATAATTGGCTGTCCTCCAAACATAAAATTATGCTTGCCAATGTTTTCTCGTTCTGTAGAACAACTTCCTCATCGTCCAACTCGCATGGCGGGTCAAGTACAATCTTCCAAACACCATCCCGGCGAAGAAACATTTCCATCTTGGAAAGGTGGCTCTGCCACCTCGCCTGGGATGGGGGGGGGTAATAGCTCCTCTTGGAGGTGGTTGGCACCATAGAATTCCTTAAACAATAACATAACCTCTTGGATTTTATATATTTATATCTAATTAAATTGGAATAATGTATTGTATTTTATATGTTTTTAATTAATCAATTTTGTTGTAAACCGCCCAGAGTCCCCTTGTGGGGGGAGATGGGCAGTGATATAAATCAAACAATAAATAAATAAATAAATCTTGTACGCCCACGACAAGTAATTGGAGTCATTCAGCCTTTCCAGAGGAAAACCACCTCCAACTGTAGGCTGCATTTTCACTGTGCTCATCCTCCTTAGCCCCTCCCGGGCAGACACCAATGAATAAATAGCACAGACTTTATCAGAATGTCCTTCAGCTGCAAACAGGCCTAGGAAAAATACACAGCCAGGCACGGAACCTGCAAAAGCTCCAAACTCGCCCCAAATATCCAAACGACTCCTGGATAGGCTTCCAAAGTCCTCACAGCCGTGCCAGCATGCCAGCTGCACACGTTCCACTGCTGGGCCCATAACCTGTCAGAGTGCACGCGGTGGAGCAGCCTGCTCTATTTTCCAAGACACCAGTGATTCACGTTCTATGCAGTAAATAGACACTAAAGCAGAGATTAGATAAAATATCCTATTTACTATATATACATACGTATTACAGAATACATCCACACGGGTAACAAATAATACAGCGATGAGTAGTTACAGCAAACGAGAAGAAAGAATACAACCAGACTCCTCTGCTTATATACATAAACTGACCAATCACATTATAGGTCACTCTCATCATCTGCCACACCCAGCTAAATGATAGCACCTGTAGTATGAGTCATACACTGCCACATCATCCCTACAACAATGGTTGCTAATTGGGTGACTTGCAGAATAATTCCCCTCTCACCTAGATATCAAGCCTCTCCAGTATAATTTATCTAACTGTAAATTCCTGGGTATATACAAACCCCAACAGTTTCCCTAAACTTAATTAACTCTTGCCCCTCATTGCTGGCAAGAGATGTGTGTAGAAAGAGGAAAAAATCTCATAGGCCCATCCTAGGCCTAAGATGGAGCAGCACACAGCTGTGTGCTTTGCTCCTGGTCGAAGGAGAAAGAGAGAGAGGAAGTGGGAGTGGCCACAAACAGCTTCCTCAGAAGCATGGAGAGTTTGCATCCTAGAGCAACCATCCATATGCTAATGAGGCATGCTGGATTTGCCAGGATCTCCAACACTCCAAAGTGCATTTTCCACTTCAAATGAAGACTGTTGCACAGCCCTAATAATTTTGCTGTCCTGTAACGTTAACCATTATTATTGTTCTATTGTTGATGTCCTGGAACTAATAGGCAGGCATCTGTTGAAATATTGTCCTGGAATTTGAGCCAGGGACTACCAGTTCATGGCAGCTACTTATCTACCAGACTCACCCTGTAAGAGGACTTTCTCTTGAGTTATAACTCAAAATTGACCTTTATTTATCACCTCCAACTTGTATATTTTATAAAAGGACTGCTAAACTGCTGTAACAAATGAAAATGAACAGTTTCAGAGCCTCTGATTTTTTTAAAAACGTTAAGGCTCCAGCTGTAGACTTCAAAGGTTTTTTTAAGTGGTCTGTAAAATTGCTACATGAAACTGCTATCTCTCAATGGAACGTTATATCCCCATATAACAGGATTATTTAGTACACCCCTCAATTCAACAGGTTAAATGGGAGCACCTACAGAATGTGGAGCCGTATTATTCACTGGCAATTCAGTCAGTGTAAAGAGCAGTAAGAGCTTGGTGTTGAATTTCCTGTTATCCACTATGCAGGCTGGTACAGGATAAAAGAATAGCACCATCAGCTCAGAGCTGACCGTGGCTAAACTTTACTATCTATTCCTGGGCATTTAGAACTGAATCCCAGGAAATTATTGAATAACTCTATTGTTGTTATTAATGAGTGATTGTTATTAATGTGGTTCTATGGTTTTTATTTTATTTGTTGTGACTGGTGGTCAAAACAATAAATAAATAGATTGATTAATTGATTGGTTTTTATTTTGTTTTATGTTAGTTTCAGTATTTCCTACAAATACTGGAAAGCATTGCCCTTACCAGTCATCACAATAGCCCCGTGATCAGAAATGTCTACAACAGGGGTCCCCAACCTTTTTGGCACCAGGGACCGGTTGTGGAAGACAATTTTTCCACAGACCGGGGGGAGGGTGGGATTTGCAGGTGGGAGTCAATCGCACGCACCGGGGGTGGGGTTTGCAGGTGGGAGCCAATCGCACACACCGGGGGGGCAGGGTTTGCAGGTGGGAGCCAATTGCACGCACCGGGGGGGGGGGGTTTGCAGGTGGAAGCCCCGCGGCCCACTTCCTAACAGGCCGCAGCCCACTAGTGGGCCACGGCCCACAGGTTGGGGACCCCTGGTCTACAACTTCTGACAGTTTCTCAGAAAGATGAAATGAGTGATGCGATGTTATGGCACAAGCTCAGCCTCCTACGTGTAAGCATATAATATCATGATGCATGTGAAAAAGGGGTGGAAGTTACATCATGACATCGCAACATATTGCCATTTGCCCTACCTTGACCCCTGTAGATATCCTAACCCATTTATGACCAATTCTCTTTTTTTCCTGAACTGGAACCTACCTCAAATAATGATCACAGTATTAGGTGTTGGATACATTGTTCCCATCTACTAAATAGTTTCTTTAATGATGCAGGATAGAGGAGGGATCACCTGGTGTCCTAATTTCTATCCCTATTCTGCTGCTGTTGTATACATAGAAAGGTTAAAGCTGGAGTAATCAAAGGCCACTCCTTCCGGCACTGTCCATGCTAATTGCTCAGTATCATTTCCACTGGCTCTGGAAAGGTCTGTGCCTTTTGATATAGAGATGTAGATAATGTAGATTGTTGATATTAACAATATTTTATCCCTGGCTTCCTGTCTCTCCCTGCTTTTGCCTGACTTTTGCCCCATTTTGATGTTTGCTGATGTTTAATAAATAAACATCACACTATACATTTTTACTAGCTGAACTGTGTGTGCTTGCTTTGAATTGGATGTAGGGATTGACTGGGAGCATGCTATGTGCAAACTAAACTGAAAATTGCCCACAATAACTTTTCAACAGTGAAGAGCACCATCAATTGTCAGCATTGATGGATCTAAGGAGATCCAAAACCTGTCTAGTGTAAAGGGAGGAAATGGAACACTTTATTCCAACTCTCTTTTCAGGAGCTTAATTCAGTCATCCTGTAAGCACTTTCCCAAGGAAGAGCAGGATCATAACTACTGGACTGAACTCCTGTGTGCATTTTGAAATTGATTCCATTGTTATCATCAGGGACCACAGTTACACTTTTAGACATGATGCCGAAGGCACTTATATGCAGCCACAGAACACATAATGCTCCTTTCCCCAACTCACATATGTACAAATGTGTGATTTTGAGTGGGACAATTGGTCAATAGCATCTCATTCACCCCACTTGTTGTCCAACACGGCCTTTTTATCATATCTGACCTGGAAAAAGATAATGAAATTACTATATAATATATAATTGCACTTTGCCTACAGTCCAAATTAATTCTCTGTACACTTTTCAGGCTTAATGCGTAGTAGTCTGAAGTCTGTTAAAATGAACTCTGTAGGGATATCATGTCATTAAATTATTGTTAACTGTAATCAATAGTTGTATACTGTAGCTTGTTTAATCTGAACATTAATGCAGCCATTATTCTTTCATTCACTTGGTTTCTGGTATAAATTCTGCTGAAAATATTTTGCTCATAATAAGGTTGTCATAATCAATTATGTTGTGTTTGGAGCCTTTGAGATTCTGCAAAGAGGCTAAATAATTCTGAGAGAATGAAGGAAAGAATCTTATATCTTCTACTCAGACAACAGCCCTGTGAAGTGTTTCCAAGTGTAATTTTCTTGAAGTTAAAGTTTGGGTTATTATGGTTCACCTAACAGATAAAGTTTGCCCCAATTTTTGTGATCTCAATGATAAGATGACAAGATTTCTAATTTATAGAACCAGGACAGCATGTTGAGCTCTATGAACCATGGCCAAAGGATATATTGAGCTACATCTAGTTCTTCTCTTTCATATACATTTTATTTTTCAAGGAATCCCTCAAAAGAGGATGCTTGGATTGCATACCTTAACTCTACATCACCACCATCACTTTCCCCCTTGAACTGTCCTGATTATAGAACTATAATGAAATAAGCATAGCATTGTAATTCTTTATAACTATATGGTGGTTCATTATGGTATATTCCCCGTCTGTTGACCACTGGTCCTGTATTCCTTCACTGCTTTATTGCTTCCTTTCTGTACTCTAAACATTTAGAAACATGGATTTGTTGAACTGCTTATTGCAAAAGGCCATCAATATAAATGCATATTAATTATAACAAAAATACTACCTGGGTATAAGGAAAAAACTGTGATGCTGTATTTTCCTTCCAAAGCTATAAAGCCTATTATTTCTTAAAAGCTTAACTGATTCATTTACTTGTCCCAGAAGTAATTCAAATAACCTACAACCTACCCTCAAATAACCAATCCATAACAAGACCTTTCCACCCATGTTCTTCACTCCTGTTCTCTAGTCCTGAGCATTGCTGGATGAAGACTCCTGATTCTGTCTATACTCACCCAGTTTTGAATACTGTAATCTGAGTTCTAAAAGTGACCTTAAAACCTGGAGATCAGTGTTGTACTTGACATGCAATGGAAATACTGTTCTTTCTCCTTGGAAATTTAATTTGGTGATATACATTCACTTCTTGAGTGCTAAGAGGCTGGTGAAACTTGACAAAGCTGTTCCTTTTGGATAAATACCCATTGGGAACAATGGACATGCTGAACCCAGGAAACCATGGAATTAATTGAAATGGTGGAATACAAACAAATTTGTAACCTCCCCCCTCCTCCCAAAAAAGTCTGCATTTGCCCTTTGTGTTTATAGTTGCCTTCCAAAGACACTTCATCTAGAGCAACATGGAGCAAGTCCATGTTGATAGTACTTGGCTTAAAATAAAAGCTAGAATAGTATGATGGATTAATGCACTTAATGGATCCTCAACAATGTCCTTAAAAAGAATGCTTGAAAGAGAATTCAGGAAGAACAGTAACCATCCATTCAGATGCCCCTGTTGTATATCAGAGTGGCATGGTATATGCTCAGTAGTCAAACTTGTATTACAAACGTTGATTCCATGGATTTGGGGCTTAATGGACAAAATTTGAGCTCACCTTTCTCCCCAGTCCACTATATCTGAATTCAGTGAAGACAACTGATGTAGTTATGTAAATGATGTAAATTTAAGCAAATGACATACATTCAGGTTTAACAGAGAATCTTTCTCATCCAAATGGTCCTTTAAACTGAGGTTTTATTGTATATTGTCTAACCCTAAAGTACAAGTTCTCTGCATGGAGGACCAAGCTTCCAGTCTGCATTATAAAGAAGGTGAGTAAGGAAATGAGATCTCTGACAATAAAGCCTATTTTTTCTTTTATTTAGTTTGATAAATATTAAAAATCTTTCTTTAAAGGGTATTGTCAGTTTAAAAAGTATTAGCAGTTGGAGGCTACAAACAGATGTTTCCCACTTGCTTCACTGGAGGCTGTGGAAATGGGTTGTGTGAATGAAGCCAGCAAGGTAGAAAGAAGCCAGAGCTTTTGAAACTGCCTTTGTTTTTCCTCCTATATCTTTTTAGAATTTAAAATTTATTTTAGCTGACTGCTGCTGCTGCTATTTTATCCATCTGGGTGCATGGCTGATCAATTTGTATGTTTGTAAAATTTCCAATATAAATAAAGAGGTACAGGGTTCCATTGATAAGTCTAAAATATTTTGTCCTCCAAAAGGATCTGACTAAACAAAAAATATTCCTGACAGCTTTATTTTTCTCAGGGAACTAAAAAAATGTGAAAAACATTATTTTGAGAGCCAGTTTGGTCTAGCGGTTAAGGTGCTGGGCTAGAAACCAGGAGCCTGTGCGTTCTAGTCCCGCCTTAGGCATGAAAGCCAGCTGGGTGACCTTGGGCCAGTCACTCACTCTCTCAGCCCTAGGAAGGAGCCAATAGCAAACCAGGAGACTGAGAGTTCTAGTCCCGCCTTAGGCATGAAAGCTGGCTGGGTGACCTTGGGCCAGTCACACACTCTCAGCTCACCTCACCTCACAGGGTTGTTGTTGTGGGGAAAATAGGAGGAGAAAGGAGTATTAGGTATGTTCACCACTTTGAGTTATTTATAAAAATAATAAAAGCGGGGTAGAAAATAAATAAATAAATAAATAAACAAACAAATAAATAAATAAATAAATTTCAATCCAAATTTAGTTCAAACTATTCTGTGGAAGGGAAAACAAGGCAGGGTGTTTTCTTCTTAAGGCAGATTAGTCCACTCTTCCAATAATGCTAAAGAGTCAGGAGAACAGATACACAAAGTAATATTTGACTTTCATCATAACCACAATGAACACGGACTCTTAAATCCTGCACACATCATAGTAGAACAACTTGTTGGGATCATGTGCTGAGAAAATACAGTTGTTGTTACTTGTGACTTTCTTCATTGTACTTACAGATGGGAAATAAGTGCACTATCCATTATTCATTGGGGTAATAACCTTTGCAGTATCAGGACGCATGTCTGCAAGAACAGTTTTTATGGATCAGTTCAAAGAGGGAGTTCACATAGAAAAGTTAGTATAGAAGAAATAATCAGGATAACTCTGGCACTTACAGTACATAGGGCTTAAAAATACAGAACTTATAATTAAATTACTGGTTTGTGAAGTTTCTTCACATATAATAATGAAACGTTCATATAATTATTTCACAGTGCAGGAAATTCACAGAAATTTCATAATTCTTACAAAGCACTGAGTGTTGTTCTCCCAGTTGCATATCTTCTACAATACTTCTTACTGGTACAATTTTTTATAATTACAGTGACTTTATGTTGGTGTCCAAAATGCCTTACATAATTGTAGGTCAATGAAGGTACATATTCCTATAGAGCAGGCATACGTGCATAACAAGTCTACAGCTACAAAAGTAGATTGGGAGCAGAAATTAGATTTCAAGCTAGAGGCTTCTTCATTCATACCACAGTTCTGTGCATATAGACTCACAAGCAAGTATTGTTAAATTCATCTGGACTGTATAGTAAACTGGTCTATGTTTGACCTCAGTTTCTTACTGAGTATAGGATACCAGTTTGGCAAAGGATCAGAATGAGTATTTCATGGTTAACTTACTGTGGTTGGGTACTGACTAGTGAAAACAGAATTGATCATTTAACAGGTAAAATAATGGGTTTTTAAAAATGTGCTTAGATTCTGAGTAGCAATACAAGAAATCATCATTATAAGGTTTCCAACAGTGTGCCCTTTGCAACAGAAACAACAAGATCTTGTGGTAACAAGAGTCCCCTGGTTGGGGGAGATGGGCGGTAATACAAATTTAATAAATAAATAAATAAATAAACAAACAAACAAACAAACAAACAAACAAACAAACTTATAGGCTAAAAATTTATTATCTCTGAAGACATGAAGGTTTATGCTACCCTTTTCCAACTTTGTAACTTCTGGATGATTTGGAACACAAATGCCATCATATTTCATTGTGGTTATGCCTGAGAATGATGGGGAGAATAGTTCAAATACTTTTGGAGGTCAACATATTGGGAATGATGGTTGATGTCATATTTATTAATGTTTAAGATGCCACAATCATTAATAAATATGACATCAACCATCATTCCCAATTTATGGTTTCTGCTCTGTGTGACAATGTCCTGATGACTCCTAGTTTGTGCAAAATCCCTATTTTGGTGGCAAGCTAGAAATAGGGATCTACAGGAAACCCACACACACAGATCAATATCTGATGTTTGACTCCCACCATCCACTGCAGCACAAACTAGGAGTCATCAGGACATTGTCACACAGAGCAGAAACCATCCCCACCTCCATGGATTCCAAAAAGAATGAAAATCAGCACCTGAGAACAGCTCTGAAGGCCTGTGGATATCCAAATTGGGCCTTCACTAAATCTAAATCTACCAGACCTAAAAAGGGCTCAGACTCAGAGTAAACGGAAGAACCTGGTCATTCCTTACATGGCTGGTGTGTCTGAAAAGATAAAAAGGATATTTGGCAAACACCACATACCTGTCTGTAGCTTGAATCATGTCAACTGGATTTCTATTTTCTTAGTGGAAACGTTTCACTCCTTATCCAAGGAGCTTCTTCAGTCTGAGTAAAGTTAGTAAGGGAATCCTTAAATATGTTTCTAGGCTGGCTGTGTGACCTTGCACCTGGGGCTAGGTCATGGTTATTTTGAGATGTTTGTTTCTAAGTCCCTTTATCATCTAAAGGAGGATCGTTAAGATTACCCTGCTGCTGTTGAGCTTGTGAAATGGTCTTAATCTTCCTAGGCACAGAAGACAAAGCAGGAAGGAAGATAGGGGAAAGGTTATGCCTGAGGCCCCCACCTCTATTCAAGGAAGGATTTTCCAAGTTGGCATGAATGGATTCCTTGACCCCTCTCTCAAACCACCTATCTTCTCTGTCTAAAATGTGAACATTAATGTCCTCAAATGAGTGTCCTTTTTCCTTTAGATGAAGATAAACTGCTGACTCTGGTCCTGTGGTGTTACTTCTCCTGTGTTGGGCCATCCTCCTGTACAAAGGTTGCTTGGTTTCTCCAATGTAGAGTTCAGAGCACTCCTCACTGCACTGGATTGCATACACTACATTGCTTTCCTTGTGTTTTGGAGTTTGATCTTTGGGGTGTACAAGCCTCTGTCTCAGTGTGTTGGTGGGTTTGAAATATACAGGTATGTGGTGTTTGCCAAATATCCGTTTTATCTTTTCAGACACGCCAGCCATGTAAGGAATGACCAGGTTCTTCCGTTTACTCTGAGTCTCAGCCCTATCTGTCGCTGTTTTAGGTCTGGTAGACTTAGATTTAGTGAAGGCCCAATTTGGATATCCACAGGCCTGCAGAGCTGTTCTCAGATGCTGCTTTTCATTCTTTTTGGAATCCATGGAGGTGGGGATGGTTTCTGCTCTGTGTGACAATGTCCTGATGACTCCTAGTTTGTGCTGCAGTGGATGGTGGGAGTCAAACATCAGGTATTGATCTGTGTGTGTGGGTTTCCTGTAGATCCCTATTTCTAGCTTGCCACCGGTCCCAATGAGGACTTCACAGTCTAGGAATGCCAGTCTGTTGTCCTTGGTGTCTTCTCTGGTGAAGCTAATGTTGGCATCTATAGTGTTTATATGGTCCGTGAAGGCCTGTACTTCCTGGGCCTTGATTTTGACCCAGGTGTCATCCACATACCTAAACCAGTGGGTGGGCACCGTTCCCTGGAATGTGTTGAGTGCTTTCTTCTCCACTTCTTCCATGTATAAATTGGCCACAATGGGTGACACAGGAGAACCCATGGCACAGCCGTGTTTTTGTCTGTAAAAGTCACCTCTGTATGTGAAATAAGTGGTGTTAAGACACAGGTCCAGAAGATGGCAGATCTGGTTTGGGTTGAGATGGCTTCTCCTTTCCAGGGTGCTGTCCTCTTCTAGTCTCTTCCTGACAGCGGATAGAGCATGAGTGGTGGGGATGCTGGTGAAAAGGGAGGACACATCAAAGGAGACCATAGTTTCATCTGTATCCAGTTTCAGGATCTTTGCTTTGGAAACAAATTCTTCCGAATTATGGATGTGGTGTTCAGAGTGTCCAACTAGAGGTGCTAGTATGGTAGAGAGGTGTTTGGCAATGTTGTATGTTACCGAATTGATGCTGCTGACTATGGGTCGGAGGGGTGTTCCTTCCTTGTGGATCTTAGGAAGTCCGTAGATGCAGGGGATGGCTTCTCCAGGATACAGACGGTGGTAGGTAATCCTATCGATGGAGCCATCATGTTCCAATTGTTTCAAACTGTCTATTGCCTTTTTCTTGTAATTGTTGGTGGGGTCTCTTTTCAGTTTTTCATATGTATGGTGATCCTCCAAAAGTGAGGTAATTTTATTGTGGTAGTCTGCAGTGTTTAGAACCACTGTACATCTTCCTTTGTCAGCAGGTAAAATGGTGATGGTTTCATCTTTGCTGAGGGCTGTCAGGGCTAACCCTGACATATAAACACTATAGATGCCAACATTAGCTTCACCAGAGAAGACACCAAGGACAACAGACTGGCATTCCTAGACTGTGAAGTCCTCATTGGGACCGGTGGCAAGCTAGAAATAGGGATCTACAGGAAACCCACACACACAGATCAATACCTGATGTTTGACTCCCACCATCCACTGCAGCACAAACTAGGAGTCATCAGGACATTGTCACACAGAGCAGAAACCATCCCCACCTCCATGGATTCCAAAAAGAATGAAAAGCAGCATCTGAGAACAGCTCTGCAGGCCTGTGGATATCCAAATTGGGCCTTCACTAAATCTAAGTCTACCAGACCTAAAACAGCGACAGATAGGGCTGAGACTCAGAGTAAACGGAAGAACCTGGTCATTCCTTACATGGCTGGCGTGTCTGAAAAGATAAAACGGATATTTGGCAAACACCACATACCTGTATATTTCAAACCCACCAACACACTGAGACAGAGGCTTGTACACCCCAAAGATCAAACTCCAAAACACAAGGAAAGCAATGTAGTGTATGCAATCCAGTGCAGTGAGGAGTGCTCTGAACTCTACATTGGAGAAACCAAGCAACCTTTGTACAGGAGGATGGCCCAACACAGGAGAAGTAACACCACAGGACCAGAGTCAGCAGTTTATCTTCATCTAAAGGAAAAAGGACACTCATTTGAGGACATTAATGTTCACATTTTAGACAGAGAAGATAGGTGGTTTGAGAGAGGGGTCAAGGAATCCATTCATGCCAACTTGGAAAATCCTTCCTTGAATAGAGGTGGGGGCCTCAGGCATAACCTTTCCCCTATCTTCCTTCCTGCTTTGTCTTCTGTGCCTAGGAAGATTAAGACCATTTCACAAGCTCAACAGCAGCAGGGTAATCTTAACGATCCTCCTTTAGATGATAAAGGGACTTAGAAACAAACATCTCAAAATAACCATGACCTAGCCCCAGGTGCAAGGTCACACAGCCAGCCTAGAAACATATTTAAGGATTCCCTTACTAACTTTACTCAGACTGAAGAAGCTCCTTGGATAAGGAGTGAAACGTTTCCACTAAGAAAATAGAAATCCAGTTGACATGATTCAAGCTACAGACAATTCCACCTGGATGACTGAGAACCTTCATAGACATACCACATACCTGTATATTTCAAACCCACCAACACACTGAGACAGAGGCTTGTACACCCCAAAGATCAAACTCCAAAACACAAGAAAAGCAATGTAGTTTATGCAATCCAGTGCAGTGAGGAGTGCTCTGAACTCTACATTGGAGAAACCAAACAACCTTTGTACAGGAGGATGGCCCAACACAGGAGAAGTAACACCACAGGACCAGAGTCAGCAGTTTATCTTCATCTAAAGGAAAAAGGACACTCATTTGAGGACATTAATGTTCACATTTTAGACAGAGAAGATAGGTGGTTTGAGAGAGGGGTCAAGGAATCCATTTATGCCAACTTGGAAAATCCTTCCTTGAATAGAGGTGGGGGCCTCAGGCACAATCTTTCACCTATTTTCCTTCCTGCTTTGTCTTCTGTGCCTAGGAAGATTAAGACCATTTCGTAATCTTAACGATCCTCCTTTAGATGATAAAGGGACTTAGAAATAACATCTCAAAAATAACCATGACCTAGCCCCAGGTGCAAGGTCACACAGCCACCTAGAAACATATTTAAGGATTCCCTTACTAACTTTGCTCAGACTGAAGAAGCTCCTTGGATAAGGAGCGAAATGTTTCCACTGAGAAAATAGAAATCCAGTTGACATGATTCAAGCTACAGACCTACAAGCTAGGCTTCAGCAGTATGTGAACCGAGAACTACCAGAAGTGCAAGCTGGGTTTCGAAGAGGCAGAGGAACTAGATATCAGATTGCCAACATTCGCTTGTTCATGGAAAAAGCAAGAGAGTTCCAGAAAAACATCTACTTCTGCTTCATTGACTACGCTAAAGCCTTTGATTGTGTGGATCACAACAAACTGTGGCAAATTCTTAAAGAGATGGGAGTACCAGACCACCTTACCTGTCTCCTGAGAAACCTGTATGCGGGTCAAGAAGCAACAGTTAGAACCGGACATGGAACAACCGACTGGTTCAAAATTGGGAAAGGAGTACGACAAGGCTGTATATTATCACCCTGCTTATTTAACTTATATGCAGAGTACATCATGAGAAATGCTGGGCTGGATGAATCACAAGCCGGAGTTAAGATTGCCGGGAGAAATATCAACAACCTTAGATATGCAGACGATACCACCCTAATGGCAGAAAGTGAAGAGGAACTAAAGAGCCTCTTGATGAGGGTGAAAGAGGAGAGTGCAAAAGCTGGCTTGAAACTCAACATTAAAAAAACTCAGATCATGGCATCTGGTCCCATCACTTCCTGGCAAATAGAAGGGGAAGAAATGGAAGCAGTGACAGATTTTATTTTCTTGGGCTCCAAGATCACCGCAGACGGTGACTGCAACCATGAAATTAAAAGATGCTTGCTCCTGGGGAGGAAAGCTATGGCAAACCTAGACAGCATATTAAAAAGCAGAGACATCACCTTGCCGACAAAGGTCCGTATAGTTAAAGCTATGGTTTTTCCAGTAGTAATGTATGGCTGTGAGAGTTGGACCATAAGGAAGGCTGAGCGCCAAAGAACTGATGCTTTCGAACTGTGGTGCTGGAGAAGACTCTTGAGAGTCCCTTGGACTGCAAGGAGGTCAAACCAGTCAATCCTAAAGGAAATCAACCCTGACTGCTCATTGGAAGGACAGATGCTGAAGCTGAAGCTCAAATACTTTGGCCACCTAATGCGAAGAGAGGACTCACTGGAAAAGACCCTGATGCTGGGAAAGACTGAGGGCAAAAGGAGAAGGGGACGGCAGAGGATGAGATGGTTAGATAGCATCACCGATGTAATGAACACGAATTTGAGTAAACTCCGGGAGACAGTGGAGGACAGGAAGGCCTGGCGTGCTATGGTCCATGAGGTCACAAAGAGTCAGACATGACTAAACGACGGAACAAGAACAACAAAAGATGCCACAAAATGCTGCTGTTTTTATCAGTGTTTGATAAATAAACTTACTAATTACAAAAACTTACAAAAGGAAAATAAAATTAACTTGTTGTTGTTATGACATGCTGATATCCTTTTTTAAAATGATTTTTTCAGACTGTCCATATTATTCCCATTTCATTTTATTCTCACAAAAATGATGTAATTAGTCAAATGTTATCAGGTGAATCTCATAAATTGGTGAGGATTAGAGGCTAATTCTGTTTTCACAGCCAAGAAGACAAGTACAAATCAAAGATACAGGTAGGTATCTTAGGTAGGAGAGCCAGATCAGTGATTATAGAACTTGAAAGTATAATAGATATCAACTCCTTCTTGACTCTCTTTTGTATAGAGGGAGGGAAAGAAATAGACCGCCAGGCTTTCAAGATTCTACCATTATAGCCTACATCAATAAAGTAGAGTTCAGTATTTCTTGTGGGGTTTGCTTCCTGACCTGGCCTACCTTGATGGGGTGACACCAAGGAGGGGTTAAGTTATTTTCGTTCTTCCCTGAGTATTGGAGAATAGGATACACTAATTAGCCATCTCGGGCTAAGCCATAGCTTTCCAAACTGTGTGTCACAACACTTTAGTGTGTCGCGACAAAACCCGGAAGTGCTGATGGTGCGTCGCTGCCGCCCCTGTGGCGGCGCACGTGGCGACAGTGGTGGTGTGTGTGGCAGCGGCAGCAGCGGTGAACCATCAGCGCTTCTGGGTTTTAGTGCAAAACACAAGGCCGCTGCCGCCGCCATGCACACCACTGCCGTGCGGGCCCCCGCGCCGCCGCTGTGCACGCCCCCGCACTGCCACCACCGCCACCGTTGGTGTGTCACCAACGGCGGGACTTTGGAAAGCACTGGGCTAAGCCCTGCATCACGAACTTCCTTTTTCTGAGCAAAGATTTTCAAGATACGTGAGCAGGATGGAGAGATGATTTCAGGTGATTTTAGCTGAATCCAGTGACAAGAACTTTAACCACTAGGGACTGGGAGGAGAAAAAGAAATGCAAAGAAAGAAGGCAGCAGTAGTAGTGAAGAATCCCTCAAAGATGCAGGGCCCACCTTGTTTGAAGTAAATGCATTACAACCTCCACTTACTGTTATAAATTTAGGCTGAGGGCATCTTTCTGTGTCAAGTTTCTTCTCATTTTTGGGCTACCATGCTGCCTAGGAACACACAGATTTGCAAGGGAATTGCTATTCTTTTATTGCTTATGACAGAATAGATGCATAACAACTGAATGGAATATCAAGTTAATTTTATCCTGTGTTAAAAAAAGAAGAGAAAGAAAAAGAAAAAAAAATGAAAGCAATCCTTTTCCTGTTTGAAATGTAGGTGGCTGATTTTTCATAACTACCTCCTTTGGCTATAATTTAAAAAGATTGTTCTCATCCCAATAAAATCCAGCATATTGTCTCAATTTGTAAGGATGGTGCAGTAGCAAATCAGCAGAGCTGGTGGAGGAGGAGGGGAAGGGAGAAAGGGACGTGACTGTGCTAACCAGAACATTTTTTTTCTTCTTCTTCCAAAGTGTAATATGTTATCCCTACTTAAATTGGTAAGTGGAAATAAATGGAGCCTCTTAGTGAACTCTAATCTTCCCTAGATGCAGAAGCCCCAGAGAATGCACCACTGCTTTTCAGAAGATAATAATTACATCCAAAATGATGTTCTGCTGGCTTTCCTTATCTTAAATTAGGGCAAGATTAAGGTCTAACTATTCTACTTGGCTTAGCTTTGGAAAATAATGGACATATAGTTCAGATTTTTCCTGCTTTCTAGAATACTTTATTTTTATGCCTCCTTTCTTCTCAATTGACCACTTAGAGTATAATCCAGCACAAACACAGCACACTTGCTGTGGATTTTATTAGGATGTGGACTGAAATTGTATACAAGTGGATGAGCATTAAACCCGTGAAATCTTCCATCTGCAAGAATTTCCTCATTTATTTCAATAACACTTCAGACTGTGGGCATGATTGCACACAGATCAGATCCTCCGCATATGAATGAATGTGGAGTGGGGAACATGTGTTAATACTGTACATGGAACTATGGTTTTGGGGATTGGTTTTCTAGATGGAAGGGGGAGTGGTGGCTCAGCGGGTAAGACGCCAGGCTTGTCGATCGGAAGATCGCAAGTTTGGAGGTTTGAATCCCTAGCCCCACGTGACGGAGTGAGCTCCTGCACTAGCCCCAGCTCTTGCTAACCTAGCAATGCAAATGCAAGTAGATTAATAGATACCACTTCGGTGGGTAGGTAACAGCGTTCCGTGTGCGTCATGCCGGCCACATGACGGTGGAAGTGTCTTCGGACAACGCTGGCTCTTCGGCTAACAAACGGAGATGAGCACCGGCCCCTAGAGTCGGACACGACTGCACAAATGTGCGGGGGGGGGGGACCTTTACCTTTACCTTTCTAGATGGAATCCTTCACCACCCATTCACACCCATACAGACAGGAAGAACAAATGAACATGAAATAGAACTCTAGATTTTACATAAAAGCTATTGTTTTAATTGTTGATTTGAGCCCAAGAAACATAGGCCAAATACTTGTCCCATCTAGACATATAAAAACAGACACTGTTGTGAACTACTGTAAGTGTGGAAGTCCAACTGATGTCAGACCATAACTTTAATAAAGCAAAATGGAATTAAAATGGAGTCAGATAGAAATTAAAATCTCTATAAAGCTATTCAAAATAACCACCCCAGCAGGGAAGATAGGACTTGGAGCTAAAGTAGTTTTTGCTCAGTGTGTTTACAGTCTTTTTATATCTTTAGACAAGGATGCACAAAACAAAAATGTGGAAATAGAATGTGGAAATGTGGAAAAATATTAATGTTCTCATGATTTTCTCATTCCAAGTCTAATAGACCAATGCTGGAAGCCATCTCCAGCAAAATACTAATGGCAATGAAGTTACAATCTTCTATCCACTTACCTTGAAGTAAATCCCATTTAACTCAATTCTTACTTGTAGTATAAGTATATTTAATGGGAAGTCAGTCATCTGTCCTTTCCGAGGCATGCTTTAATAGATCAATTAACAATCACAAGAAAGTTGCTTCTTCCGCAATTTGCAGTTAGTAGAGGCCTATACTCACTCCTAAATATATTCACTTAGAAGCAAGAGTAACTTCTGCATATGTACTAGACTGAATGCAAACAAGAGGCTTTGACTGGCAAAGAGCCTGTTAGTATGAATCTAAGAGATGTTAAGAGATGTTAAGATGCTAAGAGAAGGGGGCGTGGTGGCTCAGCAGGTAAGGCGCCAGGCTTGTTGATCGGAAGATTGCAGGTTCGGAGGTTCGAATCCCTATTCCTGCGTGACGGAGTGAGCTCCCGCACAAGCCCCAGCTCTTGCCAACCCAGCAATTTGAAAGCATGCAAATGCAAGTAGATGAATAGGTACCACTTTGGTGGGTAGGTAACAGCGTTCCGCGCACGTCATGCCGGTCACATGACCGCAGAAGCGTCTTCGGACAGCGCTGGCTCTTCGGCTAACAGACGGAGATGAGCACCGGCCCCTAGAGTCGGACACGACTGCACAAATGTGTGTGTGGAACCTTTACCTTTACCTTTAAGAGATGTTGTCACTTTTGCAATGGCTATCATTTCCATACCTACCTTCCTTGCACTTTCCTGCTTTTTGAGGGCAGGGAAGATACTAAAGGAAGCTGCTGCTTTGCCCTGCCTGTCCTTCTCCTGTGCCTCTGTTGCTTACAGAAGTGAAGTGTGGCTAAAGAGGATATGAAGAGTAACAAGTAGCATTGCTGAGATGACCAGAGTAGGGCTTTTGAGTCAAATATAAGCAATCTTTATATTGCAAAGTCAGGACAATTCTTCTATATGTGGATGGACTTCTTTCTTTTATGGCCCTTAACTCTCATTGGTCCACTTTGGGATGATTCCAGTCAAACTTGTATCCGACTCTGTGAAATGTAAAGAATTCAAACAGAGTTTATGTTTCAGAAGAGTATATAGCAAACACACCAAAAGAGCTTTCTTTGCTTCACTACTAAAAAACTTGGAGGGGGGGGAATTAATAGACTATACAAACAGTGATTTATGTATCAAAGTCAATTTTATTCCATACTTTTCAAGCTCACAATGCATATGTTACGTGACGGTAATTATGCTTCAGGGTGTGCAAGATGAAGGTGGCAGAGTCGGACAAAATACACAAGGAGATTGATGACATGGTATTTTGCTAATACAATGCAAAAGTCGCCAACAAATTATGAAACTTCAGTGCACTCATTCTACTGGTGTGGTCTAAATTTTTTTTTTCAACTTGGTGGCTGAACTTATCTCTTACTTATCTCACACCTTTATTAGAAATAAAGAGCAAAATCTTCATCCCCAAAATGAATCAGAGAAACAAAATTAATGCTCTCATTATCTTGGTTTCTCGAGGATCTAAAGTGTGTGTATGTGTGGGTGGGTGGGTATAGACAGATATACAAGCACACACGTGTGTGTGTGTGTGTGTGTGTCTTCATTCATTCCAATTATAGGGGGAAAAATCATTTATATAATCTTTTTCCTTCACATCTTGGAATAATGTTTTCCAGAACAATAGAAGCTAGGATATTCAGAGGATAAAAGAAAGAGATAGGATGCCTGAATATTTATTTGTCGTAGCTGTTTCTATTTTCTTATTTTTCACTAGGAATAAAGTTTTCAGTGTAGATATTTATATTTGGAATATACACACATATATTTAAAATAATAGTTCCAAAAGCATGTTACAAAATATACTACATAGTTGTAAATGTTAACTAGTCAGAACAGAAAAAAAATGGATTTCATGTTATTTGAATATATTCAGATCACATTCTAAGCAGCATTCTGTTTCTGAACAGTGTTACGTTTCCTTACAAGAATATAGTTCTATAGTATCCGTTTATGAACTGCAGTCTTACTGGAAATTATTATTATTATTATTATTATTATTATTATTATTATTATTTGGTGGCTTCGAGTCAATTTTTGACTCCTGGCAACTACCTGGACAAGTCCCTGCAGTTTTCTTGGCAAGGTTTTTCAGAAGTGGTTTGCCATTGTCTCCTTCCTGGGGCTGAGAGAGAATGACTGGCCAAAGGTCACCCAGCTTGCTTCATGCCTAAGGCGGGACTAGAACTCTCGGTCTCCCGGTTTCTAGCCTGGTACCTTCACCACTACATCAAGCTGGATCTCTTCTATTGGAATATGCAGTATCAAGTCAAAAAGGGACATAACATGGAAAAATATTTTTTAAGTTTTAGGCTTTCCTTTCCATGTAGAATGAACCTCTGCTTCCAAGGTAATATAAAATCTGAAATTTTCATTTTCATTTGATTTTCAACTGTGAACATTTTAGGGAGCACAGGTATTAATTCAGGACATGTTGATAGAAAAAATTAAATTTCTGCCACAAATGGAACTTTTAGAGATGTACACATTCCTTGATCTTTGCCATAAAATTTGACCCATTTTTCATATTTTTGATTATTTGTATTTAAACATTTGTTGGTCAATATCACACTGTCAGTGTTGGCACCATGTGTAACTATACACACGGTGGCAAGCGTCTTTAGTTTGAAAATAGCTTCAGCACAGGGGTTCACAAATCTAAATCCAGCCCTTCCATCATCATTTTTTTTCCCTTTAAATGTATTTATTTTTCTGCTTCTCATGCATCATGCATATTCCCCAACTGGGGAAAAAAATGACAATTCTAAATATGCCCTTCACAACATCATCCCCTACTGAATTCAGTGGGATTTCAGCCTTAGTGATTATTTCTAAAAAGTCTCAGGGCCTGACAAGTCATTGCTGGTGTTGTTGTGTTGTGTTTTGTTTTGTTTTCTAAGGGTCATGTCTGTTGTTTTGACTTTCAAAGCACTGCAGCTGTCCAACTTAAATGAACACCAGTAACTTAATGTACTAAGTTTTATGCTGAGGAATAAACAAAGGCTCAGTAGCTGGATTCCTATATTGTATAAAGGCAGGATTTTTACCCACAGTGCTCTGGGTCACACAGAACACCAAGCCGAACAGGTGTGTCCAGGCATAATGGTAAGCCAAAAGGCCCAGACTTAGCACAAACTCTTATGCCATTTGATGGTTGTTGTGGGTTTTCCGGGCTGTGTGGCCGTGTTCTGGCAGTTTTGCTTCCTAACGTTTCGCCAGTAGCTGTGGCTGGCATCTTCAGAGGACAGGAGCACAGCTAGAAGATTCTCTCTGTGCCCAAGTCCTCTGAAGATGCCAGCCACAGTGACTGGTGAAACGTTAGGAACCAAAACTGCCAGAACACGACCACACAGCCCGGAAAACCCACAACAACCATCGGATTCCAGCCGTGAAAGCCTTCGACTATACATCTTATGTCATTGTTTGCTAATAGTGATGTATTCCTGCGGTTGCTTTGCATTATATCCTAAGAAAGGCTGGAATTGACTTATTCTTGGGTACTGTTATTCCTTATGCTTCCTAGTGTGGAGCTTGCCTGTCATATTTGTTGCCATGTTTCAGGCAGCATCCAAGGACTTCTGGAACTAGCTAGGCATTCATCATTGTTCTTGAAGTTGGCAAAGGAATGAAAGGTTAGTGCTAAGGTCACTCCCTCAATCCAAGTTTTGAGTGATGGCTTCTCTGATGTGTCTTGATTTAGGTGCTTTTTTTGTTTTTTCCATTTTAGGACTTCCCAGTAAAATCTCTGCATAATAGTACTGTGAAAGAATCATGATTCCTGACTGTTAACAAATGAAGTAAGGAAAGATAAAATTAAGGGCAAAAGTGTGATCATACTTAGTGTGGTGCCATTACCAACTCCTGGGAATAAGCAAGCAATAGATTAACATCAGTAACACTAATTAACCTTGGCAAGTTGTTGGGGAGCAATTTAAGTGACTGAAAAATGAAAAATCTGGAAAATGGCAGATGAATGCTTTTGAAAGGACCATCCTCCTCTTTTTTTCATGTCCCACCCCAGTTTTGTTTTTATAATGAGAAAACAAAGCTCTGCAAAACTCAACATTTCACAAATATTAGAAATAGATAGTTCTTTGTGCCCCACAGAGTGGCCCTTTTCCTTCTACCAGTTCTGCAGGCCTGGCCTAATCTATTCATTTCCTCTTATTTTTCCTCCCCCCATCTTATTTTTTTTTTGCAGCTAGCATGTCATATTCTAGCCCAGCCTTTCTCAACCTTTTGACCCTGGAGGAACCCTTGAAATACTTTTCAGGCCTCGGGGAACCCCTGCACATTCAGGCTCAAATATAGGCCAGAAGTTACAAAATTATTATATTTGTTTCACATGTAGGCCTGTATACATGCATTAACAGTGTTCTTAAACTAAAAATAAAGAATGAAACTTACCTCTTTAATGTGAAGTTGCCCGAATTTGAAATATTTTTTAAAATAAACCGTGATCTCTCAGCGAACCTCTAGGGACCTCTCGCAGAACCCTAGGGTTCCATGGAACCCTGGTTGAGAAACCGTGGTCTAGAGCAGCATTTCCCAACCTAGTTCCCTCCAGATTTATAACATGCTACAGTAATAGAAATTGCAGTCCAATGCAAAAAGAGGACTATAGAAAGCTGTTCTGGAGCAAGAAATAGCTCCATGGTGTGTGTCTATGCAAAGTCCACTTAATAACTTAAATACTAAGCAGAAGCATTCATTTCTGTGAAGTTGTGGCATAATGCTTTTAGTTTAGGCAAAATAATGCAAATATATTCATATGTGGACAATTCAGATTTTTATTTTAAGTCTCAGCTATCAATTTATCACCTTCGTCCTATTCTAATCACAGTTTTGAGTTCTTAATATATTACTCAAATGATGAAATTTGCATGATTTCAGTTTTCCCAGTCCAACCCATACCTTGAATAGACATTTTGCAGGATATTGTAGTTAGACAATAGTACTAACAGAAACAGAATGAGTCTAAACTATTACCTGTCTTCCCCATGCTTAATATTTCTTAATGCTTGATCACTGTTGTTCATTTTCCCAGTCTGGTTTTCTATGACTCTGTAATCTCAATCACAGCTCATGTGATTGGCTAAGTGATAACATGAGATCATTATGCCAACCAGTTCTTTTGTAGGCCAAGGCCACAAAGCCATTTCAAAGAGAGAGCAGTACTGCACCCCAGTTGACTTCAAAAAGATAATTCAGAATAAGGGCAGGAAACATCACTAAGGAATTGCCAAAGCATTAGGCAGCTTTTACAGTTGGGAAAAGTTTTTTCTAAACTATATAGAGAGCCAGTTTGGTCTAGTGCAGTGCTTTTCAAACTGCTGCCGTTGGCGACACACCAACGGCAGCAGCGTTGGCGTGGCGGTGCGCGCAGTGGTGGGGGCATGCACGGTGGTGGAGCACGGCGGCAGAGGCTGCCGCTGTGCACACCACCATCACTGCAGTGCGCACCCCCACGCCGCCGCCGTGCATGCCCCCACCGCCGCTTCCGGGTTGTGTTGCAACACACTAAACTGTGTGTTGTGACTCACTAAAGTGTTGCGACACACAGTTTGGAAAGATATGGTCTAGTGGTTAAGGCAACGGACTAGAAACCAGGAGACTGAGAGTTCTAGTCCCACCTTAGGCATGAAAGCCAGCTGGGTGACCTTGGGCCAGTCACTCACTCACTCAGCCCTAGGAAGGAGCCAATAGCAAACCAGGAGACTGAGAGTTCTAGTCCCGCCTTAGGCATGAAAGCCGGCTGGGTGACCTTGGGCCAGTACCTCTCTCTCAGCCCAACTCACCTCACAGGGTTGTTGTTGTGGGGAAAATAGGAGGAGGAAGCAGTATTAGGTATGTTCGACGCCTTGAGTTATTTATGAAAATAATAAAGGTGGGACATAAAACAAATAAAATAAATAAATAAATAAATTCCCAACTCAATTCAGCTCAGTGCAGTTCAACTCATGTAGTCTCTATTTTCTCCATCATTATGAATAACTGCAAACAGATAGTATTTGTGGACTGATCTCTGCTGTGCCGGAATACCATTGACGCAAATTGCTGGACCATGGATCATCTCACAAACAGCAACAGGGTTTTAACTTTTCATTAAAAAAAAGTTTAAAAAACATTTGCGTGACAGGCTAAGTCCAGTTTGGTGCTAATCATGAATAAATCATCCATCAGTCCAGTGCCAGGTGGATTGTGGCCAGACAACCTCAGCCAGTCTTTATTATCTACAATTTTGTTTTGTGTGCCAACCAGTTCTGGAGCTGCAGGATGTCTGACATTTTTTTCTTTATGATTCTGTATAAATAAATAAATAACAAAATAAATAAATAATAAATAAATACGAAATAAATAAATAAAGGAGGGAATATGGATCAAATTAGGGCTATAGCCCTAGGCAGACAAATACTGAGCTTCCTCAACTCTCTTTATTTTCTAATTTCATTCCCCATGGGCACGCAAGACAGGGAATTAAAACAAAATGTCTCCATAGAGAAGTAGCAGCTGGAGCAGCTTCATTCTGCTGCTGCTCCAACTTCCCCCTTTTCTGGCTAGAGGATAGAAGGGGGATTTAACCATAGCTTAACCACTTAGCTTGTGCCAAACCCAACGATTCAGGAATAAAACATTCTGGAGAATTCTAGAATATTCTGTTCCCCTCCTAAGAACTATGTTCAGGACATCTTGACATTTCTAGTTTGAAGGATTTACTTTTGTCAAATTGTCCAGGAAGGTGGTTGGAATGGTCTGGAGCAGGAACAGAATATGACAGAGTTCTCTGGAATCAATTAAAAATCAATTAATTTTGCACATCACTATTAACCTTTCATCTGCTTTTATACGTGAGTTATGATTTAGTATGTATATATGAGTATGTATATGCATAAATGCATTATATTTATAGACCACTTCCTATTTTGAAGCATTTCAAAGCGGTTTACAATAAAACCAGCAATTTAACACACAACAACCGATCCATTTAAAAAATACAAAACAACACTTAAGAAAAATAAAACATACTTATGAAAAAGGTGAGGGGAGAAACTCTCTTCCAACATTTATACCAGGAAGAAGTCCTAGGTGAGGAGTGCATTTTCAATAGGCAATTACAAGATGTTGTAGTAAGTGCCTCCTGAGTTAAATAAACCAGGAACAGTAAAAAAAAAAAGAAGCAAAAAAACACCTATAACTGATCCATGGTTTCAGACTATAACTGATCCTGATCTCAAAAAAACAAGCATAGTGAGACCTGGATCAATTCAATTCAATTCAATTCAATTCAATTCAATTCAATTCAATTCAATTCAATTCAATTCAGAATTACTTTATTTAGACCTTGAACCCGAATACAACCATAGACAGTTAATAAAAATAAATAAAAGTAATCATGACTAAGAGTTAAACCCTGTTGTTTTATTCATCCTGGTCCTAATGAGGATACAATGTTCCCACAGATCCTCATTTGCAGTAGCAGAAATTTGCATCTATATATGTCACTTTAGGGTCTCTGTTTACCAGTAAATAGTTTGTATAAATTTCATAGGGGTAACCTAGTTGGTTTTTTAATAATGGCTGAATTAATCTTATCTAAACCTCAGAATAAAATGTACATGTCCAATTGACTCAAGTTCCCCTACTTCACATGGGCATAATATCTGGGGAGCTGGAACATTATTGTATGAACTGTGTAAAACTGCTGAGGGGAGGACACGGAAATGGGATATTCAGAATAAAGAAGTGAACACAGATAGTCTGTTGGAAGTGTTTCTGGGAGACTCCTAAGGACTGATAAATCATTATAACTTGACTAAGGTCATTTTGAATGTTTACCTGTATTCTCAGTGTGTTCTCTGCTTAATAACCCCCTTAGCTTTTCCAAGACCAAAAAGTAACAAAAGTTCAGGGGAAGGGCCCTAGGACAGTAGTGTTCTTGTGATATTTTCCCACCAAGTAGATCTACGTCTACGAACCAGTGAAACAGGTTGAGTCTTAGCCAAGCCAAGACAATTGCTTGCCAGATTTTAGCTTCCATTCCTTAGCTTCTATTCGTCTATTCCAGGGGTGGGGAACGTCCGGCCCACAGGCTGTATAAGGCCCGCGAAATCATTTGGTCTGGCCCTGCCAAGGCAACCGCAGGTGGGACTTGAAATTCAATAAATCTAGGAGCTCCCACCCACAAACCCCGCCCCCGATGCTTGTGATTGGCTCCTGCCTGCAAACCCCACCCCCAATGTGTACGATTGGCTCCTGCCCACAAATCCTGCCCCCTTCTGCGCGATTGGCTCCCACCTGCAAACCCCCCTCCCTGGTCCGTGAATGATGTTATAAATATCAAAATGGCCCTTGGCAGAAAAAAGGTTCCCCACCCCTGATCTATTCTATTCTTAAAAGCCACATTCAGGATGCAACTAGGGGTGAAAAATAATTATCTTAAAATTTTTGACTGCACTTTTTTGTAAGGGCCAAGGTGGTCTGACCCTGGTTAATATAAGTACCAGGGCTGTGGGCCAGATTCAGAAGTCAAAATAACAGTGGCAGTGGCAAATTGCTTCTGTATTGTTCCTAAGAAAACTGAATGGGATGTCTATGAACACCATAAATCACTTTTGATTCAAAGGAGACTTACTACAGTATAGTTGTACTGGGATGAGTTTGGATGCCGTGTTTGGTATAAAATTTTTTTGATTTAGCATGTTTGGAAATACTGTATAGTCTGCAACTTTATCTTTCAGAAGTATACTGCTTCTAGGACTACTAGAAACATCTGGACAACCAGTAGATGTCAGGAAAATGGTACAGAAAACATCTGACAGCTAGTGGTAATCTGGATTATTGTAGCCCTGATATAGTAGCCCTAACTAAATATGATTATTAATATTGGACATGCCTCTCAAAATTTAGTTCAGCTTAAATCCTAAAGAACAAATAATGAAATGGGATTGTGTGTTTTGATATAATATACCACTGATTAATGTTCAGGCAGTTAAAACCAAACCACATGCAGTTTAATCATGGCTTTGCTTTGAAGTTGAAAGTTGAACTCTTGCCTCCTTGCTTAAAGACACCCATCAAATTAAATCTTAAGTTGGTTAATTATATTGCATAAAATACAGTTGGCTAAATTCATGTAACATGCTAAATTATAAACAATGGTTTACAAACCACGATGGCTAGGTTCACTTCTTACAATATGCTAAACCCAAACCAGGAAATTGCATTATGGTTTAATGTGATCTGTGAATTAAGCCTATATGATGTTTGATTCAGCCTTGTGATTTTACCAACTTTGAGCTAAAATGGATTTTAAAGTGTTTTTAACATTGTATGGTTATTTTTTATCTTTATTTTTTGTGTTTATTGTACACTAGTAGGAGTCACATGAATCCATTAAATGAAATAAAACAAAATAAATAAATATTTTTTCTTGGGAAATAAATTATGGAATTTGTGTGGGGTTTGGGGTATAAGTAGAATAAAATCTGGTGGAAGAGGAAGATAATTGTATCAAATGAATTAGAAATATTTGGTAAAGATTGGTTGACATTTTACTGGGGGAATTTTGAATTGTGCAGTTTAGTTTGCTTAATTTCAATTACAGCTACCATGGATTTTTCATATTTTACAACACACCTTATTTTATTCAGCTGTTTTATTCATATACTACTGCAAGTAGAACAGCTATTTAGTGCTGAGCTCCACTATAAATATGTATTTTTTATCTCTATTTCTAGTTCTCAGATATGCAACATTTTTCTAGCAATGTTCTGTTAGCACAACAACCGAAATATCAGTGACTTTGCTTCGGCTCAGGGGGCGATTAAGGCTGCTGCTTATTATAGATAGAAACTGTAATCAGTTCCTTCTTTTTGAGACTTAAATTATCTTAAAATCCTCCAGTTCCTCTAAGTCTGAAAACTCTCAAAGCACATCTGATCCTGAACTTTTTATTTAAAGTGGAGCTTTGTGCCACCTGAGTAGAGCTACTGATATCTGGTGTGTGTGTGTGTGTGTGTGTGTGTGTGTGTGTAAAGTCAGGTCCCAGAGGAAAGAAAAGTCGATCCCTTAAGCTACTCAATCATTGTTTGCTTTTTACAAATATGTAATATCCTATTTCTAAGCCAGGAGATAATTTAAAACACACCTACTGTATAAGTATGTCCTTTGAAAATTTAACAAGATGGCATTTAATGAAAATTAACTGTTTCATTTTATCATGTTTGTTGCAAAAAGAATAAATCCAAACGTATGCCTTGGTCATAGCATAATGTGCTTGAGTCCCGCCCTTTGAATGAATACTCATGTAGTCTTTTAATGTGTGTGCCTTTATCTGTCACTTGATAGTGTACAGTTAAAATAATTTTATTTAAAAATTTTTAAAAACAATTTTAAAGTGCTTACTTAAATATGCTAACCAACCATGTTTTCTTCCAATCTTTCCAATTTTTTCCATTGTCATTCCAGGGGAGAGTCCGTATCCCCTCCCCCACCCGAAGAGATCAAATCAGCAAAGGGTTACCTTAGCTTAGACATTGTAAGTGCAAGCAACAGGACTCCATTGGCTTTAATTTGTCCTGTCTTTCATTTGATACTACCAGTATTAATAGCTTTGCAAGAAAATTCTGCAGTCATTAATCATAATAATTAATCAGATCCAATTATATTGCATATAAATGCGAACAAATTGCTGAAAAAAAATAATGATCTATCACCAACTTGTCATGAGGAAAAGGGACTATAATAGTAATTAGAATCGGGATTTAGTTGTATACAAGTGCTCGGCTACCAATTGTACCAGTATGATGATCTGATGATGTAATTAGTGCAAAGTAAAAATCTAGCAGGATTTAACAGTGGACTGCCTAATGATCACATGTGCTAAAAATAAAAGAATCAGTTTGTTAGCCATCATTTCTATGCTATCTGTTATTTTTTTTAATATCAAAACACAATGATTGAAACAAGCAGACCTACTCTCTATATGTACTCACTGAATGTAGTGGGGCTGGCCACCAAGGAAGTCTGGCTGTCCAATAATCTTATACATATTTACATAATTGTAAGCCCAATTAAACTCAGTGGGAACTATTATGATTCTTACTAGTTAGTAAATTTACTTGCATGAAATCAGACTTACTTCTGAGGAAGCAGGCAGAGTTTAAATGAAATAGTTTACAGGAAATAATTTTAAAAACCTCCTTTTATTCTTCCAAAGGCAACACTGGGTCCCCCCCCCTTCCAGGGCATCCTTTCACTCTCTGAAGACTTGCTAATATAAAGGCATTTTAAATTTTTAAACAAATGAAAAATAAGAGAGCATGTTCTCAGGATTCTGTAATAAGAGCTACTGATTTATTAGCTGTTATTTTCTACTTTTAAAAAATCGCTCTTAAAAGATGGTATTGTGACTTTGTTCCTTATGTTAACATATATATAGCTAAATGATTATTTGAAGCACTGCTTATTTAGAAACAGTAAGAATAAGATAAATTTTCATTAGTACCTAGGATGGCTTTCTGTTGTGGCTAACTCTGAGAGCCAGTTTGATCTAGTGGTTAAGGCACCAGGCTAGAAACCGGGAGACCATGAGTTCTAGTCCCGCCCTAGGCAGGAAAGCTGGCTGGGTGACCTTGGGCCAGTCACTCTCTCTCAGCCCAACTCACCTCACAGGGTTGCTGTTGTGGGGAAAATAGGAGGAGGGAGGAGTATTAGGTAAGTTCGCTGCCTTGAGTTATTTATAAAAATAATAAAGGGATAAAAATAAACAAACAAACAAACAAATTCTGGCCTATGACCCTGATGTGATCTAGGGACCTTCAGTCTTATGCACCCTTAAGAGGTCATATTAAAGCTGTTGAATCTCTGATACTCCTATTGCAGTAAATCCATTTCTGGTTTGGGTGTAAATGTTTAACATTTGAAATAGTTTCAGTATACAATTATTACTTTACTAGCAGTTTAGAGCAATTCTCAAAACACAAAACCAGCACAATGAGAACCTAATAGAATGCAATGTTCTGTGTGCTGATGCTTACATGTACCCATTTCTTTTTTCTTTAAGAAAAAGAGCACGCAGGCATATATCTTCAAGCCTTTAAAACTGTTCAGCGTAGGCTCAGCGGATAACGCTAAATAGGTAACTGAAGATTGATGAGCAGTTTTATGACAGACGTGCTACTTGAAAAATAAATGTTAAGTTCATCATAGTTTTCCGTACTAAGCGCTGCACTTTACCGCCTTTGATCTCAGCATAGTGACGACTACAAAGAAATAAAACCTTATCTTACCTTTTCCAGCATCTACTGCAGAAGACCTCAATAATGCATAGGAACATCTGGAAGTACGGTAATTTTAGCTTTCAGAGATAAGAATTGACACAGAACAGGTAAAACCTACAAAGATCTTGTGTTGAAATGAGCTGATTAAGGTTAGGTAACTTAAAAATATTGTGTATATAGAATTTTCAGGCCATGCTTGCTACATCTTGCAATTTTATATAACGTGTGTATGGGGGGTGAAGGTAGCGAATGTGACAATTATTTCTTCTTATCAATCTATTTTAATAGCTTGATTAGTTTGGAGAAGCATTCTGTTTTATATAAAGGGAGAGAAATGACAGTAAATCTCTTGTCATATAGTACATCTATTTAGAGTTAACGGTGAGTTCAGAGAGGATACATGGGCATAGTAAACAGGTTTTGAAATGACAATTTTTTACTGGTTGCAAGTGCTAATTGCTAGTTTCTCAAGGGTATAGAATTAATCACCTGCTAGATTTACAGTCTCTAGGTTGAGACCTGAGGATGGAAGCAATAAGAAAAGCTCTTGAGGGACATATCATATGGCGAGTCTAAATATCAGTCTCTATGCATATGTAAATTGGCAACAAAGTTTTTTCAAAGCTCAAGTATGCTAATTTCAAACAGGCAGGACTAAAGCTAGCTTTTAGCAGCTGTTTAACGTCTGCCTGTGGGTGGTAGAGAGAGCTTAAAATACAAGCAAACAGTGGTGCATAAGTAATTAAGCAACATTTTGCTGGGCATAAATAATTCTGTTTATATTGCTCTTTTGAAGAATGTAGAATACAAAATAACAGATCAAGTGCACCTTTAGTCATCAGAGGTTAGCTGCTTTTCCTGTTTATATTTCCTTTGGTTTCATATTTTAAGGAAAAATCAAATCTTAGTTAATATTTTGCCCCCCTCCCCATATTTTCCTGTGAAATGGGGACACAGAAGTCTTCCTTTCTCCTTTATCTTTCAGTGTAATTTTTTAAAAAAGCCTCCTGTATTTAAAGCATGCCACTCCAAACAGTGTTCTATCTTTGCAGACATATCAAAAGTTGATACAATAGAATAGATTTTATCTCTCATCTCACCCTGTGAAACTGATAAGATCTGTAAGATCTCTCAGCTGTTTGCAAGGTCATATGGCAACAGATAGTTCATAAAGTAAAAGCAGTTTGGAATCTTTTAAATTCCTACATCTATCAAGTTAATATGCATAAAAAATAAGAATTGATGGGGATGGATATGCCTACCATCTTTTGAATCGTACTCTGGTTTAGTGGAAGTAACTAAATGTGGACAAAGGTAATAAATAATAGGAACAGTAACATATCATTTTAACAGTAAAAACCTTGGAATTTACCAGAAATAAGATAAGGAATTTGATATGAGTTGCCTACAAGTAATCATGAAAAACAGACACTAGGTTCTGGCTTTGATAAATGTCCTGTTTTAAAAGCTTGATTTGGATTAAATGTTAATGATTTATAGAATAAACAATTTAAAATAACGGCCAAAAAGAAATCAGCCAAAAGGAGCAATAATAGAAAAATATGTGTATTTATTTACAGACTGACTGCTTCTTGGGTAAAACAAGGATGATGCTGAAGGTGGATGACAAGGCCTTCCAGTAGCTATAACAAACTCAAGAGTTCACTGCATTTTAAAGATCTGAAATAATATGCCTTTGCACCCATCTAATTTTCCACAATCTTTTCTATAGCTCTTTAGTCCCCAGCCCATTCCTACAAAAGCTGTTGAAGAATTCACTTGGTTGAATATGAGTGATTTAGGACCAGTGCTTTCTTAATCTGAAGCTTTGCTTTTTCTGGCCTGGGGAAAATAGGTGTGGAACGATTGTTTTCTACAGCTGTATCCATTCTTGTAGTTGCAATGATTCTATAATTGCATCGATCCTTCTACATCATCCCCCAAGTTATGGATGATGACCACAGGACAATCTATCAGAAACTTTGGGAAAATGTATGATTGAATTTGGACCATGTGGTTTATATTTAGCAAGAGCTTTTGCTTTGATAATACTTTAAAGAAACTAGTTAGAGGATTCATATATCATCCTAATGCAATATCTATTTATGGAATACTTCTGCTGCTCAGATGAGAGCATGCTCGCCAGGTTGCCTAATGCTCTTTAAGGAAAACTCCGCGCAACCTCAATTGGATTATTTGAAAGTATTATCCAAATTAATTGGTATCTTGGATTTCTCTCCCCACTTCCCAACTTGCAGAGCGCTTATCAAATATTTTCTCATACAATATCAAATCCAGAGGTTACGGGTGAAGGAAAACGAAAAGCTTTTTTTGAGGTTACCTTTCTCTTTATCAGTAGCTGCTGTCACTCAGGAGAACTGCAGAAAGGGAGGTCAGCCCTGAGCTTTCCCCCTCGCTTGCCAGCCTGCTGTTCCCAGAGAGAACCCTCTTTGAGCCATCCAAGGCCGGAGTTGAACCCAGCCAGTGTGACCCTGAAATGGATAGAGGCCTTTCAGGATCTTCCACTGAGCTGGACTGGCAGTTAAGTACAGCTCAAGGAAGTTGCTGGTGTTACAGGAACTGCACTGAACACCTGCCAATATAATGCCTTCCTAAACTCCAGAAACTCAGACTCCCTGGGTCCCTGATATGGTCCTGGTGAATTGGGTTTCAAAACCTGGAAGAGTCAACAATCTCTTTTGGAAAAATCTCTCCCCCCTCCCCCACAATATGCGGCTGTCCCTGACCCTGCAGGCCCTCAGAAAGGCAGTTAAGACCTGGCTTTTTCCCCAGACCTTGGGTCTAGATGAGTGGAGTCTCAATTGGTTGAGTTGCAGTGCACTTTAGTCTGGTTGCTGTTATATTGTGGAGTCCTTGGTGCTCTCTGAGCCTTGTTTGTGGCTTGAATCATGTCAACTGGATTTCTATTTTCTCAGTAGAAACGTTTCACTCCTTATCCAAGGAGCTTCTTCAGTCTGAAGAAGCTCCTTGGATAAGGAGTGAAACGTTTCTACTGAGAAAATAGAAATCCAGTTGACATGATTCAAGCCACAGACTGTTCCACCTAGATGACTGAGAACCTTCATCGACATACTGAGCCTTGTTGTTTTCTTGCAGACGTTTCATTGCCAGGCTAGGCAACATCTTCAGTGCGGAAAGGGAGTGAGACTTCCTCTCTGTTTATATACCTTGGCTTGTCCTGCCTGTGTTGGTGGGGGTGTTGTACTCTCCTTGGTAGTACCTTGATTGGGTTGTTGTTTGCTGCTTGGTTGATTGATTGAGCTAATAGTTCCTTGATTAGGGTCTATTGTGTTGTTTGATTGCTCCTCTGGTGCTAATCTTGGTGTTAATCTTTGCCTATCTGGGTGTTGATTGCTGGCAAGGAGGTGTTCTGGTCTTCTAGCTTTTCTATTGTCTCTTATGAATGGTATGTAAATGTTGTTTACCTCTATGTGTGTGTTGATGGCTGCTTTGTCTGAGTGCCAAGCTTCCAGGAATTCTCTAGCATTTTTGGATTTGGCTTGGTTTAAGATGAACAACAACAAAAACAACAACAACAAGATGCTCACAGTTTCCCAGTTGAAAGTATGGTTAAGTCTGTCCATGTGTTGTGAGATTAAGGAGTTTTCATTGTGTCTTCTGACTGCTAGTTGGTGTTCATGGATGCGTTCTGCTAGTCTTCTGCCAGTCTGTCCTACATAGTGGCTGTTACAGTCCTTACACTGTATGTTGTAGATAACTCCTGTTTTTTCTTCTTGGGCTACTGGGTGTTTTGGTTTACTTATGATGTTCTGAAGGGTTTTGGTTGGTTTGTGTGCTACGGTGATGCCGTGTGGTTATAACAGTCTATTAGTAGTTTATGAGATGTTTCTGATGTATGGCAGTGTAATCCTTTTCATAGCTCCTGTTGGTTTTGCTGTGGTGGGTTGAGTGGTCAGGCACTTTTTGATAAAGTTGCGTGGATATCCATTTTGCTGGAAGATGCTATATAAGTGGTCTATTTCCTTTTTCTGGTGTTCTGGGTTGCTGCAGTGTGTTTGTGCTCATCTGAATACTGTTCTTACACAGCTTGTCTTGTGGGAGGTTGGGTTATTGCTTTGGTAGTGGAGCACTTGGTTAGTGTGGGTAGATTTCCAGTAGACTTGTGTTTCTAGACTGCCATCATTTCCTCTACTGATGAGGATGTCCAAGAAGGGTAGTGTGTTGTTGTTTTCTTCTTCCCTTGTGAATTTTATTCCTTTGAAGATGTTGTTGATGGCTTCATGTGTTTCCTCCAGTTGATCCTTTTTTATTATGACGAAGGTGTCATCTACATACCGGATCCATACTTTGGGTTGTATGTGTGGGAGTGCTATCCTTTCTAGACGTTGCATTACTATCTCTGCTATGAGTCCTGAGAGTGGTGATCCCATAGGTGTTCCTTTGATTTGTTGGTATATTTGTCCATCAAACTGAAAATAGGTGGTGAGGCAGAGGTTGATGAGGTCCATGATTCTGGGTATTTTGATCTTGGTGTATCTAGTTAGGTCAGGTGCTGTTATATTGCTTTAATTGGTTTTTAATGTATTGTGTTGTTTTTTGGGATCGGGGTTGTATTTCCTTTTGATTTTTTCTATGCAGCCCAGAGTCATTTATTTGAGTTGGGTGGCCATATAAATGTTATAAACAAACAAACAAACAAACAAACAAGTAATTAACAGCTTCACCTGATTAATTGGGTCCAGAATCAGACAAGGGAGTGCAACACAATGCCCATCCTTTTGTCAGCCCTTTGAGATAGACCAGATTAGGAAACGAAAGTTATGAATACTAATACCACTTTTATTATAAGGTTACAGCAACAGAATCTTGCAAGTCTGAAAGTGCCTCCCCCCTCCATGCCTTGATAAACAAGAGAACCAGGGAGGGTCAAGTCTAAGGCGTTTTCTCAAATTACATTTCTGCTTTGGGCTCAGATTTCTCTTATCTGACCATTGCCTTGGTTGCGGCTCTTCTTCTTGTTCCTCAAGGTTATTCCCACATCCCATTACACCTTGATCAGAGATTCCAGCTCCAGGAGGACCATGTTTTTGGAAGCCAAGGGACATATTGAGCAGGCCCAGAAAAGGAGCACCAGGAAGCAGTCATAGAAGGGACACCCTATCTTTCTTCCCCTCCAAGTGTTATAGACCTCAACTAACAGCAACCTTCAAGATCCAGATTTTGTGTTGTTGCAGCCCAGGGCTACAAAAGCAGGTGATTGCTTTTCCTCTTTCCCTCTTTTGGACACTCTTCCTCCTCAGTCCAGAAATCCTTGTTCATAATCTTGCCTCCATTTTATTCTCCATCCCCAAGTGAAGTGGTACCTGTGCAAAGGGTGCTTCCCTTTCTCCCCTTTAGCACGTATCTTGTAAATCTCTCTCCTTTGCTGTGGCAGGAAGCCTAAAATTTTTGGGTTTCTTTATGGTGGGAGGAGTTTCTATTTTTCTCCTTCTGCCTCCTCCTTCTATAGCTGAAAACTGGAAAGTGAGTAACTTCTTAACTCTCCTTCCACTTCCCCGCCATTCTCAGAACTCCTTCATCTCTCTCTCTCTTACACACATACACACGTGCTGAATTGAATGTGTTAAATGTCTCATAGATTATTAACTGTTCATTATTTGATTGCCCTCCATACCGTCAGCCTCAAATGTTATTTAATAAATTGTATTGATTAGTTATTAATTACAGTTTTATTTTTAGATTTCCCAAATGCATAATAATCTATAGGTTTGAGGTTTAATAACTTATAGATTCTGTCCCAAATAGAATTGGCTCTGTAGGTAAACCCTAGTTTGCAACAACCACATCATGGCTTTTGTGTAAACCAGGCTATATGGAAAAAGAATGTATCAGAGACATTCTGAGTAAACTCAGTTTATTCCTAACCCCATAAAACTTTCCTTCTATGTACAGGGAGTTTTACCTGGGGGAGGGGGAAGCATAACAAATAAAATAGCCTCATCTACTTTTATCTCAAAGATTTATAATCTGAGAAAAGCTTTATTAATTTAGCCTGTGGATTTTGGAATACTGTACTTCTAGTAAAGTAGAAACAAGCTCAAACAACCATTTCAAGCTCAAGATGGAAGTGGGAACCACCTTGAAATGTTTTGAATTCAAAACATTTTGCACAGTTCTAGTTGTTAGATTTTGATCTGAGGATCACCAGTAATCTCTAGCGTACTTCAGATTATCCCGAGACTGTGATAACAGAGGTCAGCATTGATGTCCCAAAGGTTTTTTAAATGTAATACAGTAAGTCTATTCACCGCATACTAAAATATGTTTGCCTTGTGGCTGTACTGTTCTGGGTTCTACCTCATTTGAGCACCAAGTACTGTTATAACACCCCAAACACAAAGAAACCAACCAACCAACCAACCGCTGAGCTTCAATTTGGTAAAGGTAAAAGATTTATAAAATCTGAAATGACACTAGAGTTAAATTTTAATTTGGAAGGCTCTTAAGTGTTCTTCTGTGTAAGGCAGTGTTTCTCAACCTTGGCAACTTCAAGATGTGTGGACTTCAACTCCCAGAGTTCCACATCCAGCCTTGCTGGCTGGGGAATTCTGGGAGTTGAAGTCCACACATCTTGAAGTTGCAAGGTTGAGAAACACTGGTGTAAGGTAACCTGCAAACCAATAAACAAAATTAAACCAGAGTGGTGATAATTTACTGCAATACAGTGTTAAATCAATAGCACAACTGCAGCAGCAACAACAAAGTACACCTCCAACAATTTATAAACCAATGGGTTTGGATTGGTTGCCTTCAGTTTCCATGAAGCTTCTGCATAGAAAGCAACTTGGTGCCCCTCTCAGACCCAGACAGTATGGCCAATGACAAGAGATAGTAGGTTCAAGGCATTTAAAGGGCACAGATTTCTTCCCCCTGTTTTAAGGTTTATATCCTTAGGATGAAAAACAAGAACTGTACTTTTTCCTGGGAGGGAACATAGAACTGAACATAATGGATTTCAGTAGTACGCCTCGGTAATATCTTCTTTCCATTCTGATTTTCTCCCTCACTTATTTGTTTTTCTTCATGGCTTTTTAAATAGGTATGATTATGTGAATCTGATTCGACTGCATTTTCCTTCATCTTACACACACAATTTGCATAGTAACCTAAACATGGGCTGAAGATGATAACAAACCCATGCATTTTAAAATTGTTCTTTACTAATACAGAGGAGGACTTTTTTGAACCTTTCCTGAATTTTAAAGGAAGCCCATAAAATTTCATATTTCCGTTCTCTAGAGAAGTATTTTACACTTGCCTGAATAAATATTGTATTATGATGAAAGGGACCTGATTAAAAGAAAATTCCCTGCCACTAATGCTATTAACTGCTGAAAAACATTGAGTCTATAATCCTATATGTACTTACGTGGATGCCATGAAAACAATGGGACGTACTTCTGGATAGGTGTATATAGAATTATACAGTAAATCATCAACAGTACATATTCAGCAAGGCAGTGGGGTATGCATCCAATTACTATATTCCAATGTTAGAAACATTTCTTTTAGCTCCAAGAGCCCTCCCACCCCACACTATATTTAAGGCCCCTTTGGCTATCATTGCTAGTGTGGCAGAATTTACTTCTGTTCTGGAAGAGTTTCATTGTCCCATGAGTTTAAAGACAATAGTACACTATATAGGGAGCCAATAAATCAATTAGCCTTAACAGCCAGCGTTCAGGAAATGCATTTATTCTCTTCAGTGGAAACACGGCTTTCCCCCCTCATAGCTATACTTCATACTGTTAAGGTCAATTTTTCATCTGGAAATTAAATCCAGGGTCTGAAAAATTGCTTGCAAATTTCACAAAGAGAAAAAAAATGTGCTTATTAATATAAGATCACAAGTTTGTTTTATTTGTAATTATCCATCTTAAGAGTAATTGAGTTTCTAAACACCAGCTAATAGCTTGGCTGTCTTAAATTACTACTGCCTGTAACTTTACCTTGCCAAACATTGGCATGCTTCTCCATTGCAACACAACGGCTAAAGCCTGGGTCATTTTGAAACAATTAATTGAAAGGAGTGATTAATTGGTTAATAATGTGTTGCTCTGTTTTTACATGGAACATATACAGGAAAAGAATCTGGAGTTTGGGTTCTAAAGCGTAATCTAACTAACTAATGTTACTAACATGGATTTCTGCTATTTTGAGCCTGCCTTTTGATCTGTTCAGAATGTATGTGTGCATCTGTAATGCGTGACAAATCTTAAATTTTGTTGGTTGCATGATTTCAAGAACCATCAGGTCTATCATGGCACAAGCAGACTAGACTAAGTAAATGTAATATGTACTCCTAGATCTGGTCCCTCAGTAAAAAACAAAAATCACAGTCACACAAAATTAGGCAAGACTTGTGAAGATACTGTAGGAATTTGGCATTCTCATGTAAAGGTAGGCAAGGTTTCTGGATTTCATGAGGTACTTGTGATTTTTAAACATTGCCTTATTTTACCTGGGGCAGAGGCACTGCTTCTACACAACTAGCCCTATGTTGTCAGATCCTGCCATACAGCTGTGTAGCGACTTATGATCCCCGGCCCAGAGAAGATACTGAGGTAAAAATGGTGGTGCAACTTCTCATATGGGACATGACATACAGTAGATACAGTGTAGGTATTCTATCTATGTTGTTTTCTTGTCTTGCAAAAATCACAGGATTATCTCCCTGTACTATGATGTATGTCCATCTGTTTGGGCAAGTAGTTGTTTCATCACTCATTACTTAGCATATTTGGTGTTATATCCCAAAATGTGGCTGTTTCCTTCTGGATTAAGATCATTGGGGCAGATTTATTATCAGGATTTAAGACCAATAATTTCACAGCTGCAGTGCGATTGCTCAGCTCGGATAGGGTGGCTAGATAGCACCGATTGCCTGGTTGCCATTTTATCAACCCAGCCAAGTCATGAAGAAGGAATGGAAAGTTTAAGACTCAATTCAGAAATAGGATGTTCAGTGCAAAAAGAATGGAGACAAAAGAAAGAGTGGAGACATGGAAGAGGGAGAGTTATAGGCAAAGGAGCTGAGATTAAAAAAAAAGAAGCAAAAAGGTACAGAGAAAAATAAGAAGCTGAAAGGTAACAAACACAAAAAAATATGTAAACATAGTAGAATAAGCAATATGTTTCTCTGTAAAAGCCTCTGAGCTTGGCCCTTCTTCTACAATATCCTTCCCCGCCTTAGTACACTCCAGAGGAATAGGATGACAGCTCCCATCATTCCCAGTATGTTGGGAAGAGATAGGAGAAGCTATTCTGCAGTGCCAGTCAGTAAGTTAGTGAACAGTATTAAAATGTATTGAAGTTGCGAATCACAGGTTGGCACAGGGCTACTGGGGCAGACAGTCCAGTTGGTTCACTCCAATGTCACAATATCATCAGCATATTGAGTCACTAACAAGTTGTCTCTTCCAGCAGCTGAAATGGTTCTCCAGGATCAGTGCTGTTAGCTAGCAGATCAGATATGCAGTTGTTTGGTTAAGCTTTATGATTATTTGAGAGCCAGGGTTAGATATGAACTGGGGAGAGCCAGATTCAAGTCCACACTGGCCATGGATACAGTGACCATATTTCCTTGGAACAAATGAAGGACAAACCTGAAAAAGGGGAAATCTGAAAGAAGTTCATGAGGTAAAAAAAATTTAATTGTTTATGTTTATAACTTTGCTTTACAAAAGAAAATTCAAGAACAAAACCAAGACAATAAATAATTAAATAAATCTAAAGGACAACTTTCTGAAATAAGGGACAGTCTTTTATAATAATGGATGTATGTTCACTGTAGCCACGGATGACTTTGGGCCAGTCATTCCTTTCAGCCCAACCTACCTTATGGGTGTTTCTGTTGAACAAAATGGGGTTCCCCATGTACCTTGTTTCGAATGCCTGAAGAAAGGGCAGGATATAAATCTGAATGAATGAATGAATGAATGAATGAATGAATGAATGAATGAATGAATGAATAAATAAATAAATAATTGGCATTCGGTGCATGGGATTTGTAAGTCAGGGGCTTCTGAAGAAGCATTTCTGACATTGGGTGAAGAAATGTGGCAGTGATAGTCTTCCATCCCTCCTGTGATTTCCATTTTTTTAATCAGTTCCTCTAGGGATTGATCTCTCTAGACAACATGTCTAGCAAAAGAAGAGGATTTCTGTGTAGTTGATGCTGGATTGCATGTTCTCTGGAAGCTTGAATAAATGCAGTTTGAGCTAAATGTCTGTATTTGTAGTAGAAGAACAAATTATTTATTTTTCAAGAGGAAGCTGAAACCTGAGAAGTTAAAATAGGCGATTTGTAGCCCAGACATTTCAGGCATTTTCTTCTAGCCTCTGTTGTCCAGTTAAAAGTTCCACGAACAAGGGATCAGGGCTTTTTGGCTGTGGGACCCAGCCTATAGTGCTGTTCCTAGGAGCATCTTTGAGCTTATTTCTGCAACAGCTTTGAATTAACGTCCTCTGTATCCTTCCTTCCTTCCCTCATAAATTCATTGAGGCTTAAATCAGACAATACTGAGTGTTTCTGGTCAGATGATTTCTGGAACAGAAATTCAATCTTTATAGGATACAGTAATACCCTCCTTGAAGCATCAGATTCTTAATTTACAGAGGCTTTGGATTCAGCCTTGCACCTGGATTCTGAGGGCCTTTGCCCAATGCAAGCAAGCTGAGGTACTCGGCCTGTTCCTGATGAGGTCAGACCTGGTTACAGAGACACATGCCTGAGAGAGAGATCTGCTATGTCAGTGCAAAGTGCCTTGGAAGAAACTTCAAAAAGTGCATTTGGTTGTGCCTTTCTGGGAACAACAGCTAAATTGTGGAACTCCTTGCCTCATTTTTTTTACAGAGAATGTAAATGTTACTCAGTGACTTATTTTAGTTGCTGCAATTGTTGGTTGGTTGGTTGGTTGGTTGGTTGGTTGGTTGGTTGGTTGGTTGGTTGGCTGGTTGGTTGGTTGGTTGGTTCGTTAATTCATTCATTCATTCATTCATTCATTCATTCATTCATTCATTCATTCATTCATTCAACTTCTACCCCACTGTAATATGACTTTTGCTGGCTGACAGAGTAATATAACAACAGTTAAAACATCCTCAATACAATTAAAAGCAATTGTGATGTCAGAAAACCCCAACGAAGACAGAAAAACAGAAAACAAGGACAAAAATAAATTAAAAATGATGAAGTAATGGTTAAGAGAATGCCCTCCACAATAATTTTGTTTTCAGTAGTCTCCTGAATGCCAGCAGGGACGGGGGCAAGTCTTGTTATCATATGTTATCATATTTGTTGGTTGTAGCTGTTGTTAGATGCCCTCAGTGATGAATAAGCAATTAAAAGGCCAAAACAGAATTATTCTTGGGCTTGCTGGTTTACTTATTTATTTGAAATGGTTGTACCTTGTCCCATTCTGATGATACTTTGTTAGCTGATTTTTTTCATAAAAGGAAATGATAATTCTGTGGTTTGCATTAAAACCTTGATAGCTAGCCACAGTGTTTTGCCAAATGGTCAGGGTGTGCAAGATGTGGAGGGACAGAGGGTCTGCCCATTTGGCATGGCCTGTAGCTCCTTCAGAGATGGGAGAGGACATTTCTCCCATGAGGAACATGGAAGAATGATTCAACTGCTGCCCTAGTTAGTTGTTGAACATATACAATGGGAAGGAAGTAACACCTTGTTTCTCATCTTAGGAAGCAAATAACATGGCCCTATACAGCCTTTGGAGAAGAATTTCTGGTGGAACCATCTTTTGTGACATCTAAATTGAGGACCTGGATTCTACTTGCTTATATCAGGATGCAGAAATTACCTTAAGTTCACACTTCATATCAGAGTCTCAAGTGCATTGTGAGATTCACAGACAGCAAGTCACTGGAAGAAGCAAAAGTTATATAAATATTCTGCATTCCCAAGGAAGAGAATGGTGAAAACTGGGTATCTGTGCATCAAACCCTGCCCAGCTATGCAAAATCACCAGATCAGGAAAAGAAGGTGTGTGTGCGTGTGTTGGGGGGTGGGGGGGGGATGTTCTTGCAGCATCAAGTCTCAACCAATTGTCTATTAGTATATTTGTAGATCAGACTCTCCATACATATTTGAATTGCTTCCTGAATTCTGATTTCACAGAGGACCAGTGTCCGGCATTTCAAGTGTTCATTAGACATTATAGAAATATATATTCTGGAGCTGAATAAAGATGTCAATCTGATGGTCTGTTATTAAGGTAAAAGGTCATCTATATAAACATTGGTGAGATTTTCTAACAGCCCCCTCTTCAAACCAAACGGAGGGCCTCTTTATCTATTTGCTCATAATTCTTTTCAAGTGCTGTGAACGAATGAGATGTGGCATCATATCTTCATGACATGGACTGAGGAATTGCAAAAGAAGTTCTGGGTCATCAGTGAGAGGAGAGAGAGGCCGTGAAAGAGAGATTTTTCTTCAGTGAAGCTATGCAGGCTGGGCACTTGATGTTTGGAAAAGCATCCTGGTCTGGACCAGCCAAGAAGGAGACCACTGTTTATTTAAAATTAGCATGAGTTAAAATCATTGCCCATTGATAAGGCTGCCATCAGCCCCCCCCCCCCCCCGCCGCATAGTGTCCATGAGATGACCTACAAATTATTATTAAAACACAAAACGCACAGCAAAAATCTTGCAAGATCACCAAATCATGAAGTATCTGGCAAATTGTGAGATTTAGGCCATTTTAAAAATGTTTGTCTTTTTATTTGGGTGCCTTTACCAACATGCGAAATCACTTGATGGTGCTTAGTCTCTGAAAATGTTGCCAACAACTATATTAAACCATAAAATCCTCTTTTTCAATGGAGGTAGTTTACAGAATTTGAAACAATACAATAAAAGAATCAACATGAATATGTATAATCAATTTAAGCAGGATTTCTGCGGCAGTCAACCCTTGAGCTTACATAGCATAGATGACAATGGCTAGTTCTGCCCATGGGAAAAGCTGAGTTAGTGCAATCAAAGGGCAGTGTTAGGAATAATACAATGGCCAGAGGGCATATCTGATCAACCACAGATTGGGACATCCCATTAAATATCTATGACAGGGATGGGCAAACTATCCCTAACACCCATTGGCTGATGCTCAGAGTCTCTCCAGATTGTGCCACCAATATTTGGCAGCAAAATAGAGAAATTTGAAAAACTTCTCCATTCATGATCCATGATCTCAGCCTTGAATTTCCATTTTCATCTTCAGTTTTACTGCTGTTTGCCTAGTTAGTATAAAACAGTTGGAGTGGAGTATAATTATGATGGTGCATGTAATCGTAAGAAGTGAATCAGAAGTGGGAAGTGAATCTTTTAAAATTCTATAAACTACAAATCTTCTGTATTGTTCCAGCAATTTCACAGACTGGCAAAAGCTGCTGAAACTCAACTCTGTGTTCAGTAACAGCAGGACTTTCACGGACATGACTTGGCTAGAGCTTTACTGCAGACCAGAACAAAATAATATCCGCGCAGAAGATCTGTCTTCTGCAGAACACAGAAATCATACTCTATAAAAATATATGCCAGCCCCAGAGTTTAATTCCCAGACTTTTCCTCAGTGCTCTTTTGAGTCAAAAGACTTTTTGTTGTTCTTTTCCCAGCCTTGAAAGTTGGAGACATCCACACAAGATAGGCCTCAGATAGTTGGCTGTAGCCCTTACAGCTACAAGGAAGAATGGAAATGTCCACTTATTGTATTGTGTTCAGTCATATCCATTATGTGTCCTTCAATGGACAAAGCAATTCAGTTTTTAATGAGGGAGTCTTCAACTCCAATTATGGAGTCTTCAACATTCAGATGGGGAGACTTTTCTATTCTTTCTGTTGCCTCCCATCAGCCAGGATATATTAGATCAATCAAGGGCTACTATAAATACTTGCAGGTAGGCAAACCTCCACCAAAGAACAGCTGTTCTTTCTGCATGAATGCCTACGACAGCATGCCCTGCCCGCCAGTGTCAGATACAAACCTCCAATCAACTGCACAGCTGGATGGAAGATAGCGCAACAAAGTGGGCGAAAAATGATACGGCTAATGATCATGGACGCCCACCTTAGATTAAGCAAATATCATCACACAATAGACAGCCTCAAGGAACAACTAGAACAGACTATGACCCCTGAACAAATCAACATGCTGACTACTACCATCAAGACCACATCACTGAGACAAGCAGAAAAAAGGAAAGCTAAACTCCAAACTAAACTACTTAAGTTAAACCCCAGAAACAAAGAAGTACCAGAACCGGAATGGGTGGTCAACATGTCCAGCCACCCATTATCCACTGCAGAACACAATATCCTACAGAGAGGCCTCAATTACAACACAGAGGATGAGAATAAATTAGAATTCTTTGCAGTTTTAGAAGCAGCATTGAAAACTACAGGACTTACTACAGAAACTCAAGAGAACGTAAGACAGATAATCATAGCACAAACCAGAAGGACATGGAAACAGAACCAACTGAAAGCAGAGGACAGAGCAGCCCTCAAAAACCTAAAGATGGACCAAAGTATCATCCTCCTCCCAGCAGACAAAGGCCGCACCACCGTCATTATGGACAGATCGCAATATATACAAAAAGCCAAATATTTACTTGAGGACAAAGAAACCTACACCCCAGTAAACACCAATCCCATACAGAAACTGGACAACCAGGTCAAAAGAAACCTCAACAACCTAACCAAGAAAGGTCAAATCACAAAAGAAGAACAGAGGCGGATGAAAAGCAGCGGACCCATCATTCCACGCTTCTACGGACACCCCAAAATACACAAGCCCGACATACTGCTCCGTCCAATTGTATTGTTACCAGGGACCCCCACATACAACATAGCTGAACGAGGAGTCATTGTCAGACTCCCCCTCCCCCCAATTTTGAGGACACTCTGGCCTTGAAAGTAGAAATCTGACACACCCAGTGGTCCCTGGGATGTTGTCCCAGGGACTATAGGAGTGCAGTCTAGCACTTTATGGTATCTCCCCTGCTCCCCTGTCATTCTCTTTCAGACATACCTCCTATTGAGCCCACAGAAACCTGAGTTATGGTTTCACTCCTACCAATTTCAATCCAGCAGGTGAAATCTAGATTTAGTCCTATGGCCATCTGATTTATTAAACTCAGTGAAACTTATTACTCCTGATTAACCTGTTTCCCATTTGTTTGAATGGGTCTGCTCTCCATAGATCTAAGCTCAATCTGGATTTCATTCAATATGATCGTATCAATCTTAGTTTGATGTTGGTAGCTCTGAACCTCTGAAGAATGAATTGTTTTTTAAAGTCACTGGAACTGCTCAACATATAACATAGTTTTTCTTAACCCCTTTCCTACAATACTAAATTTTGCTTTTCCAGGCTGTCTGTAAGGTCACAGGGATGCTTTGACAAGGCATCTTCCCTCATCATTCCCCCAAGGCATTTGCTTTAGTTTTAACCAGCACACACGTATTAAAAACAACACTCACTCAACCCGGGTTCCCAACTCAATTGGAAGAAGAATATTACTTGTTGGCACAACATTTTGACAATGCTACAAAATGTAGAGGGGACCTTAAGTCTTGCTTTAGAGTGTGTTGATTAGTGAGGTTTAATTTTCTATAGTTCTTTCTGATATTGTTGTAAATATTGTCATCTATTATGCCTATGTAGGAAGTACATTAATCTGTCAGAATATAAATGATTTTCATCTGGCTACCATAGCTTTTGAGGGATTTATTTCATGTCTGTTGTGCTATTGTTTGCCCCCAGGATGTGTAATATATATTTTAAGGGAATGTGGCTTATAACAAGGCACCTATATTATGTATGTGATTAATACTGGTGCTACAGTGAATGAGGTCTTTGGTCTGTCTCTGCTCTTATAGTGACTTAATCATTTCTCTCAACAGCCCGGTCATCTTAATAAAATATTCCACATGCTACCTTGGTTTTCTATGAAATGACAAATGCAACTGTGGTAAGATGTGGATTTTTCTGTTATTAAATGTATAGAATCATGAACTGAATTTACCATAATACACACACACACACACACACACACACACAGAGCACATATATGTATACTTACTCCCCCATAAAATTGCATTATACAGAATGGTGATATCTTAAGCCAAACCTTTCCTGTTCCTTCTCCTTGCTTATATGATTTGCAGTGTAAATTGTGCAAAATTATATATGAAGAGTTCAGCTCACAGTGTCCGGGACAGCGTGCTCAAGATTTGGTTATAAAATTGTCATCTGTGAACGGCCAGGCTATGTAGATGCATATTTCAAGGATCGTGTCTAAATTTGCAACGATTTGTGAAATTACTTGACCTGCCAGATCACCTGGTTTACCTACCTATCCATTGGGTTCCTTTCTGAAAGTGACAGGGCTGCACTTTGAATCACACTGTTATTCTTTTTCTGTAGCTAAGCTCTCATGTGACAAATTGAAAATCTTCTAAAATAGAGGAGGATAAAATGCAGTCGCCCACATCTAGCAACGATGATGTGCATGCCTGGGAGCTTCAGGCACACATGAGCTGGGGTTACACTCATTATGTATAGTATTAGGCAATGCTCTGCATGCTTAATAGAGAAAAGAACATTTTCAGTACTGTAAGGAACTGATACTGGGGAGAAGTCATTGCTAGAACTGAGAACAGGCTGAGAAATCATCCAGATTCATTCATCTCCTTAAATAAGGGTCTGTTTAAACCAGGGTTTGTTCAATCAACACTAAGTTAAGGCAAACCAAACATAAACAGATCACACCATAGTTTGCATGACATTTTGTTCTTCAGTATGAACACAAAGGCACAGGAAGAGATGTTGCAAAAAGATCTCAGGTGGAATAATGGTGTAATCACAGTATAATTTTTAAAATTTTAAACCAGTTTTAGAAACTGAGACTTAGATCTCTTAAGAACCATAAATGGAGTTTGGCTTGCTGAACAAATGTTTCCCTTTCCCTTTCTCTTGCGACAGTTCTCTACATCGCTCCTCAAAACTGCCAAGTAAAAGTTGGTAAGCTCTTTTGAATGGTATCTGAAATAGTATGGTAGCTCATCTGGAGACAGACATCAGTTGAATTTGAGGAATTTTCCTAAACATGAATATCACATTGTAATTCAGCATGGAATAAGTGTGAATCTGTGAATGTCAGTTTCTCATTTTTCAATTATAAACTTGTTTATACTGTACTTTTAGTTATTTGTCTGAGATTTTTTAAAATGTTCATGAAAATTAATCAGTCCATGCACATTCCTTCTAACATCTGCATTTTTAGCCACATTTTTCCTAATATAATGCATGTTGTATGTTATTTTCTTGAATATAGGTATTTTGATGATTATACTTCTTTTGTAATTCACACACTGCACTGCACAATTTGGAAAAGACTGAATTTTGAATTAATATTCTTGTGTACTGGTGCAAAAATGCAAAATTAGCTAAGTTAATATTAAAAGGCAAAGCAAAGTAATGTGTCCTCCATTGCTAAATGCTAAGCCAAGCACAGTCTGCCCCAGTGACCAGCCTGGGAAACAAAGGCTGTTGGATCTGTTTCCAATAGATTTGAAACATATTTGGAATTCCAATGTGAATATTAAGTGGGGTCAATCCTTTATATTCATACTTTGCATAACAAGTAAATGTAAATTATATTTGTTTTTTAGTTGTCACCTTGCCATTGTTTTTCGTCTTTGCCTTCCTGTGAATTAGGAAGGCTCAGACTCTCTTTCTGAAGATGCAGTTCACATTTATGGGGATCTTGGGGCTGCTGCTGAAAATGGCACCCCCCATGACATTCTCTTCTTAGTGACATTTTGTTTATTGCAATATTTATAAACCACCTTTCATCAAAAACGATCAGGATGCTGAACAATAAATTACAAAAATAACTGTAATTGCAGTAAAAGGATAAATACAGTCTTTTGCACAGCCTAAAAGTGCAAAACAAAAACAAACCAGAATAGATTATACAATTTAAGATTCTTGGGTAAGCATAAAAGTTTTGACCTGCAGCTGAAATGTTTGAAAGAGTCAACATCAACCATCCTTGAGAAACAAGAATGTTCCACAAAAGAGGCAACATCTGGAGAAACTTTTGTCCAAATTGTAGATCGTGAGTAGAAGGCACCTTGAAAAGATCTGAAGATAAGGGCAGAGGGATTCCATCAAGCCTTTGCATCTCAGAGAAGCCTTCCTTCAACCATGTGAATCATGGAGCCACACTTTGCCTTTCCTCATCCTCTTCTTCATATAAGAAGCTCACATTAAACAATGTAGCCCAGCTGGAGATAAAGAAGTTTATGGGAAGAGACAAGAAACAATTTGGCTTTTATTAAAATTTGGGAGTGCTGGATGGATGCCTCTTGAATTACCAGTGTTCTTGTTTGTGTACATCTGCAAACTGTTGACAATAAAACTTAGTGTTAGGAGGCAATACGTGGATCTAATCCAAGAGTGGGCAATCTTAAAAAGGAATGGACATCGCGACATTTGGCAGGTGTCAGAGGTAGGCTGATAATGCAATGTTGCTAGAGTCAGGATTTTCTGAGGTTCTTCCTTAAATTGAGGGGATCTGGGTAATTTAGAAGTTTATGTGTATTTTAGGTCTTACAAAGTATTTGTTGTATATATCTTACGTCTAAATGGCAGGAATCCATGCTACCTATTTTTGTCAACCCTAATCAGAAGTGGCTCCAAAGTTGCAAAAAAAGATGTTCGGGGGCCAGATGCAGCTTGGGGCCTCAACGTATCCGTCTCTAGCATTGGCTTTATTTCCTCTGAGAAATGCTGTACTGGATTTCTAATAAATTGATGCATGAGATTAATAAAACAATATTATTATGGTGATGGTTCCTGAGAACAAATATTCAGCTAGAGATAAGAAATTGTTATTAGGATCAGTCATGTGGCCAAGGTTTCTGTTTTGTAGCTTAGCAGAACAATTTAGCAGGATACAAACTTAAAATCTGACATCTGGTCTCTTTGGCAGGCTTCTTTCCTAAGTAGAATTTGGGATAGAAGAACTTCTGAAGATGAAAAGATCGTGTGTGTGTTCCCACATGTGTCATACAGCTAAGGAAGTTTTGGAACAAAAGGCACAGCTACCGGAATCCTGATCTTTGTCTCTGACCTGGACCCCACTTTGGGCAAAACAGTTCAAAGGGTATTCAATAATATTTTATTAAATATCCAATATAAAAATATCAGTATTCTTTGTGGCTAATATGTCCATATCACTGGTTTCCAAATACATGAAGTTATTAGTCATACAGTGCAAGTTGTCTGCAGTGCAGAAGAAGGAAAGGGGCAAGTGGGAATTTAATTGTACTAAATTCAGCCAGGATATGGCTGACAAAGGCTTTAAAAACTTCAGAAACATCAATTAAAGCTCAAGTTCTGTGCAATAAGCATCAAAAATTGATAAAAACTCAAATTTAGGTTTTTAGATTTAGTGTTTAAATCAATCAACTGCAAACAAGATTTAATTAAAGAATATTATTTCAAAGTGTAATTACCTACTGGGATTAGAATGAACCTCTATTGCCCATAATGTTCTCCCACTGTGATCCCACACTGAAAAATGTTGAGTTTTAGATTAATATGCATCTTGTAAGTACAAGTCCTAATCTCAATCTTAAAGGACATTTAAAACACACTTGGAACCTTCTATGCAATCAAGCACAGTGTGACTACAATGTCCACCATGCTAAATTTGTGATTACATTTTTTATGTGCATGATTTAAATCGCTTTAGCAGCCGTCCAGGGAGCATTTTACCCTGCATATTAATTACACAAAGGCTTTGTCATGTGAGGGTCTCAGTGGTCATGGTCTGTAATCCAGCTCATTTGAACGGTGAGTACAGTTTTTGAGCATGCTGTGCACATCAAGACCAGCTTTAAAGCTAGAAAGCGTTGAGATGGTTAACAGGTATGGTTCCGGCTTAAGGAATGAATGCCTTTTATTTAGTGACATCGGCAAACTAATTGCTTAAAAATCTGATAGCACAAAAAGCATACAAAGCTGAAGAAAGGCTGCCATTAAGGCACGACATAATATTGCAAGATCTCTTTTCTCCTTTAGTTTTGTCTTCAGAAATAAGTGGCAGCGTCTAAATAACAAGGCCATGAAATGCAATGGTTATCATTCGTTTATAAGAGCTGATGGGTGTCAGGTTCAAAATTTAATTTAGCGATGCCTTGCATCAGAGTTTCAAAATAGAACTTTTCAGTGTGTTTATGTACTGTATATGTATTTAGTTCTCAGTGATATACAACTTAACTATAGACCCTTGCTTGTCCTGATATAATTTGTCTAACTACAGTAATATATGAGAAGGTGGGCAAGTATTGATGCTAGACAAGTCTTGTTACATACAGTATAATTAGTCATCAGAATAATTTATATGAAGACAAACATTCCTTCCTTTCCTAGTGTAGGATATAAAGTTCCTTATAAGATAATTAGTCCCTCCCTTTCCTTCCATCCCTCCCTTTCCTTCCATTCCCCCCTTTCCATCCATCCATCCATCCATCCCTCCCTCCCTCCCTCCCTCCCTTTCCATCCATCCATCCATCCATCCATCCATCCATCCATCCATCCATCCACTTTAGAAGTGGGAAACCTCTGGAGGATGCTTAACTACAACTCCCAGAAGGCCCCAATAGTATTTTAGAATGCTTTCAAAAGTAGGAAGTGATTTAGACTGGGACCACTCTTGCTTCAGTGTAACCATTCTACTTTCAAGAATGTTTTTAAATAGGAAAAATCACACACATATTTTAATTGTTTTATGGTTTTTTATGATAGTATGCTGCCCAGAGTCACTTGCTGAGATGGGCGGCTATAGAAATCAAATAAACAAATAAACATATAAATAAATCAAGATCTGCTTGCCCGCTGAAGTAGTACAATCAGCTGTACCATCTCAGTCTCTGGCACATGTTGACTGGGCCTGCATCCAAGTTGCAGGAAAGGACTGTATATTTGTTGGGCCCTAGTTTTCATTTGGGATGGGGTGGGGGTGGGGTGGAGGGAAAGAATACTTTGTGAGTATGTTAGATTAGCATGTGGCCTCATTAGGCACTTAGCCTTCTTGCAATAGGCTCATGCATGCCTTGATGACCTTTCCATTTGTTCCATTAATTAGGGCTGGTGCCGAATTCTGAATGGGGTGCCAAAATAACAACAACAATAACACCCCCCAAAGAGGACATAAGTTCTGCATTTAGAAACCATTATCATAAATTAAACAGATATATGTACAGTATAGTGTAGGAAAAAAAACTTCAGAATCTGCTATATAAGTGTCAACTATTGACTTTTAACCCCCCTCCTGTTTTTTTTCAAGATCTTTAAATCCGACTACAACTGGACAGGCCTTTCAACATAAGAGGAAACGATTAAAAAGATGGCTGTACTTTGTATGGTGGGATAAACAGGTACGGTCATTCCAGGCATCCTAGAGGGAAAAAACACTGATGATACAGAATCTATCATTGGATATTTTAGATTCTTGAGTATCTTTGAGCCACTGCTGCCCCATCAGACCAGAACAGGAAATGACACTGTGTTTCCTTTTTCTTTTTTTCACTGTCTTCTCAACTTTTTTCATATTGACTTGATCATTTAATATTTATTTAGTTCCAGCACTTTTATGCCACCACAATTACACTTCTCTAGGTGGCTTACAGATCAAATCACAAAAATTTAAAAGCATAGATGTCATAAGAACACTTAAAAAAAACAACTAAAATTTAAAATAGCCCATTGCCAAATAGGAAGCAAAGCAATAGACCCAGTATGCTACTTGTGTATTAATTGGTAGGCAAGAATTGAATTCATTTGCCAATATGACTTTTATTTGTTGCTGTTCCCATGCTAGTTTTCAAACCCTAGATGCAACAGGAAGGCCTGAATCTCTTCTGCTAGTTGGTAGCTGTTACACCAGGGCTTTCCAAAGTTTTCTCATGGCGACACACCAACCGCTGTTGGTGTGTCGCCATGGGAAAACCCGGAAGTGCCGCCGTTGCGGCAGCGCGCAAAAACCCGGAAGCGCTGCTGCCGCTTTCGGTTTTTGCACGCCGCCGTTGGTGTGTCGCTGCGGTAAAACCCGGAAGCGCTGTGATGACACACCAGACTGTGTGTGGCGACACACTTTTGTGTCGCGACACAGTTTGGAAAGCTCTGTGTTACACCATCAATCCTGTGTTATAAGCTCAAGAAAGGTTTGCGTCTACTGATTTTCCTGTAGAATTTAGTGGTTTTCTTTTTTCTTTTTATCCAGGACACCAAATCTGAGTCTCCAAGACTCAGCTTGGGCTTTATAGAATTGAGAGTTGAACACTAAAGAATTTGAATAAGTGTGTTTTCTGGTATAAAGTGTAGAAAATATGTGAGTTGCTGAGTATTACCTTGTAGTAGCATTGCTGATTACTGATTGGCCAGCTGTCAAGATTTTAAACTTCAGTGTCTTTAAGCTGGGGTGCGGTGTCAGTTGAGCAGAGATGAATTTAATGCACAGATTTAGGGCTTCTCCTCCCTTGCTGCTCGCCCTGTAACAAGATAACCAACAAGCATTTTGGCAAGGCAGAAACAGATGGTGTTCTCCTCAGCCTGCCTCTAGCCTGATGGGAAGGAGACCTCCACTTGAGTTCTCTTGTTCTACATCAGGGGTGGGGAACCTTTTTTCTGCCAAGGGCCATTTTGATATTTATAACATCATTCAAGGGCCGGGGGGCGGGGTTTGCGGGCGGGAGCCAATTGCATGGAAGGGATGGGTTTTGCAGGCGGGAGCCAATTGCATGGAAGGGGGCGGGGTTTGTGGGCAGGAGCCAATTGCACGGGAGGGGGCGGGGTTTGCGGGCAGGAGCCAATTGCATGGGAGGGGGCGGGGTTTGTGGGCAGGAGCCAATCGTGCGGAAGGGGGCGGGGTTTGTGGGCGGGAGCCAATTGCGTGCACTGGGCGCGCCTGCTGCCAGCACGACTGCTACCGCCACCAATTGCTTTCGTGGGCCTTATATGGCCTGCGGGCCGGACGTTGCCCACCCCTGTTCTACATCAAAAGTAGTGTTTTTTCCTCTTCACTGGTACAAGCAAGGCAGTCCAGTTTGCCTGCTGCACTTCACCCCATCTTTCTTACATAAGTATGCCTGTTCCAGTGGGTTGGTGTGGATCTACTTCCACTCCCACCCCTGATCCCTGTTCTCTGCCTTAACAGCCTTTTTGCATGGGCTGCTAGGCTGCCTGCCATGAAGCGCTGGACCTTCTTTCTAGCATGTTCTGTACTAAAATAGTGAAATGCCGTTTGTTTGATTGTTTGTTTGGCATTGACCAAGAGTTCTGCCAAGCTTCTCCTTCTAGCCCAAGCAACAGGAAGAACTGTAAAACTGTTGCCACGTTTTCACTAGTCTTGAAGAGCTGTGCCCACAGAAGGGAAAGCACTTGGCACTTGTGTTCCTAGTATGGGTGGGAGGGAGGAGCAGCAGCAGGGGACTCCATCAACTGGCGCTGGGTTGACTGTGGTGCAGTCAGAGACTTGGCAAGGTGGTGGAAAGAGTTGAAACCTGGAAAAAGATTTCTTAAGACAACCATTTCCAGCCAGCTTACACCTGGAAGACAAGCAGCGGAACGCTGATGGGTGGAAAAGCTCTTAGGGGCTGGATAACTGATAGGAACTATTGAGTTACATGATGGTGAGTACATAGTGAGTGAAACAAAAATGGCAATATTATATTATTTATTTTTCAGGAACAACGCTGAGCATGATTTGAGGTGGGGAGAAGCAGGAAGAATCTGTTCAGAAAAAAATTGAGGCGGGGAAATGAATTGAAGGTAGGAATTGATGTTTGGGGTCTTCGCCTACAGACATAAGGAGGGGAGGGAATGTTGACTTGGCATTTGGGGTTCCAGTATTCACTTTGTTTTCTGTGAAGTCACACATTATTGTCTCTTCCAACATTCTCCTTCCAGCTGTGGTCTGTTGATGCCTCCTGGGGCTGACAGACCAAGGTTGCATGCCCTTTCCTATTGCTTATCCTCAGCATCTGGAATTTGGAGCTAAATCACTCCTGAATATAGAATGCTCTTGATACACAGACCTAGAATGGAACAGATGGAGTTCTATCTGCTGACAGTAACTTAGAAGGGTGAATTAATAAGGGTTTGGAAGGTGAGGATTTGTAATGTGGTACAGAACTTCCCTCTGAATATTTATCTACCCAAATCCTATAATCCAGCCACCTTTTGAGGCTGAAGTTTCAGAGGGAAGTGGGCATAATCTATAATTATCACACATGTACACCCTGCTTCACATGCATCATATACGCCATAAGAAAGAATATGCAATCACTTTGCCCCAGTCTGCATCTAGGATTTTAATCCTAGGAGAGATCAGTGAATTAGTTCTCTGTGATATAGCTGTGGAAAAGTTTGGGCGTTGGGTGGACAGGTGAGATGCCATGCTTTTCCCACATAAATTCCTGTTTTAAAAACAGTCTGAATCTCCCTGTATCCATGTGAAAACTGTTTCTGTAATCTACAATGTGTCTTTTGAACCTCAGGCATAGTCTGCTATGACCATCCTCTCCACTGTGTGGAGAGTCAGGATAACTGAGAATATGCTGTGTTTGGCTCTGGTAGGATAGAAAGAAGCAGAAATTTTAAAAGGTTGAATGTGGGAGAAACTGAAAAGGACAGATTGGTGCTTCTAAGTAATGTTTGCATTTAAAGGGAAAATGCAGTGGATTTGGAAGCAAGGCTTTACAAATCAAGCCATCATTTTTGGAGCAGTGCCCTTGCAGGATGGCTAACAGATTGTTTTAATTCTAAAAAACTAAGCCAACAAAGTGAAAGGTGAAATGAATTGACATCTTAGGCATCAGTGAATTGAAATGGACTGGAATTGGACACTTTCAGTCAGATGGTCATACTGATTACCTCTCAGGATATGAAAAACAAAGAAGGAATAGCATTGCTTCCATAGTCAAGAAGGATATAGCAAAGACAGTATGGTACTTGGGTACAATGCAATTTATGAATAATATCAATTAGACTTCATGGACAGCTCTTTAATAATGACAGTATATCCAAGTTAATGCTCCAAGCACTGATGTAGAAGAGGATGATGATGATAAGTTTTATGGTCAAGTTCAGAACATGCAAGGAAGATGTGCTGCTTGTGGCTGGAGACTGGAATGCCAACATTGGAAATAGTAAGAAGGAAAACATGCTAGTAAAATAATGCCCAGGATCATGCAAAATAGATTAGAACCTTATATGGAAAAGGAGATGCCAGATGTTCAAGGTGTCTTTAGAAAAGGCTGAGGAACAAGAGGCATTATTGACAAGGCATGCAGGATAATTGAAAAAGCCAAAGAATACTAAAAATAAGTCAACATAGGCTTCATTAACTATAGAAATACCTTCAATGATGTTGACCATGTCAACATGTAAGGAAATGGGAATCCCAGAACATTTCATTGTCCTCATGGGAAACCTATGCACAAGTCAGGAAGCTAATGTTCAGGTGGAATATGGCAAAACAGACTGGCTCCAGATTGAGACAAGGCTGTATGCTCTTAATCATTCAACCTATATGCTGAATATATATTGAGGAGGAGGCTGGAATAAGATGAGCATGGTTAAAATTGGAGGAAGAAACATCAGTAACCTGCACTATTCTGATGATAATACTTTGATTGCTGAAAAAGCAAATGATTGGTAAGCTCTAGTAATGAAAGTCAAGGAGCACAGTGAAAAAATGGGACTAAAATCAAATATAAAGAAAACCAAACTTGACAAAACCAGAATTGACAATGAAGTTATTGAAGTGGCGGCTTGTTGTTTATTCGTTCAGTCGCTTCCGACTCTTCGTGACTTCATGGACCAGCCCACGCCAGAGCTTCCTGTCGGCCGTCACCATCCCCAGCTCCCCCACGGCGGAGTCTGTCACCTCCAGAATATCGTCCATCCATCTTGCCCTTAGTCGGCCCCTCTTCCTTTTGCCTTCCACTTTCCCTAGCATCAGCTTCTTCTCCAGGGTATCCTGTCTTCTCATTATGTGGCCAAAGTACTTCAGTTTTGCCTTTAATATCATTCCCTCAAGTGAGCAGTCTGGCTTTATTTCCTGGAGTATGGACTGGTTTGAACTTCTTGCAGTCCAAGGCACTCTCAGAATTTTCCTCCAACACCACAGTTCAAAAGCATCTATCTTCCTTCGCTCAGCCTTCCTTATGGTCCAGCTCTCACAGCCATAGGTCACTACAGGGAATACCATTGCTTTAACTATGCGGACCTTTGTTGTCAGTGTGATGTCTCTGCTCTTAACTATTTTATCAAGACTTGCCATTGCTCTCCTCCCAAGAAGTAGACGTCTTCTGATTTCCTGGCTGCAGTCAGCATCTGCAGTAATCTTTGCGCCTAGAAATACAAAGTCTGTCACTGCCTCCACGTTTTCTCCCTCTATTTGCCAGTTATCAATCAAGCTGGTTGCCATAATCTTGGTTTTTTTGAGGTTTAACTGCAACCCAGCTTTTGCACTTTCTTCTTTCACCTTCGTCATAAGGCTCCTCAACTCCTCCTCGCTTTCAGCCATCAAAGTGGTATCATCTGCATATCTAAGATTGTTAATGTTTCTTCCAGCAATTTTAACTCCAGCCTTGGATTCCTCAAGCCCATCACGTTGCATGATGTGTTCTGCATACAGGTTGAATAGGTAGGGTGAGAGTATACAGCCCTGCCGTACTCCTTTCCCAATCTTAAACCAGTCCGTTGTTCCGTGCTCTGTTCTTACCGTTGCTACTTGGTCGTTATACAGATTCCTCAGGAGGCAGACAAGATGACTTGGTATCCCCATACCACCAAGAACTTGCCACAATTTGTTATGATCCACACAGTCAAAGGCTTTAGAATAGTCAATAAAACAAAAATAGATGTTTTTCTGAAACTCCCTGGCTTTCTCCATTATCCAGCGGATATTGGCAATTTGGTCTCTAGTTCCTCTGCCTTTTCTAAACCCAGCTTGTACATCTGGCAATTCTCGCTCCATGAATTGCTGGAGTCTACCTAGCAAGATCTTGAGCATTACCTTACTGGCATGTGAAATAAGTGCCACTGTTCGATAGTTTGAACATTCTTTAGTGCTTCCCTTTTTTGGTATGGGGATATAAGTTGATTTTTTCCAATCTGATGGCCATTCTTGTGTTTTCCAAATTTGTTGGCATATGGCATGCATCACCTTGACAGCATCATCTTGCAAGATTTTAAACAGTTCAGCTGGGATACCGTCATCTCCTGCTGCCTTGTTATTAGCAATGCTTCTTAAGGCCCATTCAACCTCACTCTTCAGGATGTCTGGCTCTAACTCACTGACCACACCGTCAAAGCTATCTCCAATATTATTATCCTTCCTATACAAATCTTCCGTATATTCTTGCCACCTTTTCTTGATCTCTTCTGCTTCTGTTAGGTCCTTACCATCTTTGTTTTTGATCATACCCATTTTTGCCTGGAATTTACCTCCGATGTTTCTAATTTTCTGGAAGAGGTCTCTTGTCCTTCCTATTCTATTGTCTTCTTCCACTTCCGCACATTGCTTGTTTAAAAATAATTCCTTATCTCTTCTGGCTAACCTCTGGAATTTTGCATTTAATTGGGCATATCTCCCCCTATCACTGTTGCCTTTTGCCTTCCTTCTTTCTTGGGCTACTTCCAGTGTCTCAGCAAACAGCCATCTTGCCTTCTTGGTTTTCTTTTTCTTTGGGACGTTTTTTGTTGCCGCCTCCTGAACAATGTTGCGAACTTCTGTCCATAGTTCTTCCGGGACCCTATCTACTAAATCTAGTCCCTTAAATCTATTCTTCACCTCCACTGCATATTCCTTAGGAATATTAGTGAGCTCATATCTAAATGATCTGTGGGTCTTCCCTATTCTCTTTAGTCTGATTCTAAATTTTGCAATAAGAAGTTCGTTATCTGAACTACAGTCAGCTCAGGTCTTGTTTTTACCGATTGTATAGATGTCCGCCACCTTTGGCTGCAAAGGATGTAGTCAATCTGATTTCGGTGTCGACCATCTGGTGAAGTCCATGTATAAAGTCGTCTTTTAGGTTGTTGGAAGAGAGTGTTTGTTATGCACAGTGAGTTGTCTTGGCAAAATTCTATCAGCCTATGTCCTGCTTCATTTTGTTCTCCCAGACCATGCTTGCCTGTAATTCCAGGTGTCGTCTGACTACCCACCTTAGCATTCCAGTCTCCTGTAATGAAAATAACATCTCTTTTTGGTGTATTATCCAGTAGGTGCTGCAGATCCTCATAGAACTGATCTACTTCTGCTTCTTCAGCATCTGTGGTTGGGGCGTATATTTGGATCACTGTGATGTTAAATGGCTTACCCTGAATTCAAATTGAGATCATTCTATCGTTTTTTGGATTGTATCCAAGCACTGCTTTTGCCACTTCATTATTAATTATGAAGGCTACTCCATTTCTTCTGTGGTCCTCTTGTCCACAGTAGTAGATCTGGTGGTCATCTGATGTGAAGTGGCCCATTCCAGTCCATTTCAGTTCACTGACACCCAAAATGTCTATATTTAATCTTGACATCTCACCAATAACCACATCCAATTTGCCCTGGCTCATAGATCTTACATTCCAGGTTCCTATGTTGTGTTGATCTTTAGAACATCGGATTCGTCGTTCACCACCAGCACCGTCGGCCGCTAGCCGTCCTTTCGGCTTTGAGCTAGCTGCGTCATCACATCTGGGGGTAGTTGAACGTATCCTCTGTTCCTCCCCAGTAGCATTTTGACCATCTTCCGACCTGGGAGTCCCATCTTCTGATGGTATACCGACATATCTCTGGTTGTACTGATCCATTTAGTTTTCACGGCAAGAATACTGGGGTGGGTTGCCATTACCTTCCCCAGGGATCGTATTTAGTCTGACCTCTCTGCCACGACCTTCCCGTCTTGGGTGTCCCTTCATGGTTTAGCTCATGGTTTCATTGAGGTGCTCAAGCTCCAGCACCACGACAAGGTAACGATCTCCTTTGCTGGAGGAAGTGGCGGCTAGCTCATGCCTTTTAGGATCAACTATCAACAGTAAAGGGACCAGCAGTCAAGATGTACACAGCAGACTAGCACTCAGTAGGGCAGAGCTTTCCAAACTGTGTGTCGCAACACGTTAGTGTGTCGGCTGCAGTGTCTGGGTGTGTCACGGCTGCTGCTGCCTCTGAGCCCTGCCAGGATTCCGCGCAGATCCTAGTGCCTGCCTTGTGCCTGGCTGCCTCCAAACCTGCTGTGATGCCGCACAGGTCCTAGCGCCTGCCTTGTGCCCTGCTGTAAGAGTGTGTCGCGAAATGATGTATGTCTAAAAAGTGTGTCACCAACATGAAAAGTTTGGAAAGCTCTGCAGTAGGGTATCTATGAAAGTCTTGGAAAAGATATTCACTTGCTATGATCTCTACACTAAAGATCAGAATTGTGTAGGTCAAGGGTCGGCAAACCGCGGCTCGCGAGCCACATGCAGCTCTTTGGCCCCTTGAGTGTGGCTCTTCCATAAAATATCATGTGCGGGCGTGCACAGGCAGGCGTGGTGGGGGCAGCCCCACCGCTTATACGCACAAACCCTCCCGTGTCCGTCCTATTCTTACCCCAAGAAGCTCCTTGGGGGAAGCGAGTCCCCGTGCACAAAGCTTGATCCCCCGGCTCCTATATCAATCCTACATTCCTGCAGGAAGGTAGCCAGGAATCAGCCCCGAGCTCGGGCTGCTTCCCCCAGGTACAGCGTGCGGACAACTTCCCTGCCGCCCTCTCTCCCCCTCTAGCTCTCTTCCCCACGAACCAGCGTGCGCACTTCCCAATTCCCTCCCTCCGCTTTCCAAATCCCTACGTCGGCAGCGGGCATGGTGTGCATGGCGACTGGAGCAGTCGAGCCTCTCTTTCCCTTCTCCTTCTTCCAAACCTCCCCCGCCCCCTTCCACACGATTGGCTCCCGCCCGCAAACCCCGCCCCCTTCCACGCGATTGGCTCCCACCCGCAAACCCCGCCCCCTGGCCCTCGAGTGATGTTATAAATGTTATAAATGTCAAAATGGCTCCTGGCATAAAAAAGTTTGCTGACCCCTGGTGTAGGTAATGATTTTCTCTGTGACACTCTATGAAAGCAATAGTTGGACTTTGAAGAAGCAGGATAGAAAGAAGGTTAACAGTTTTGAACTTTGGTGTTTGAGAAGACTCCTGAGAATACCATGGATGGACAGGAAAACAAACAAATGAATCATCAAATTAATAAACCCAGAGTTCTCACTTGAGGCACAAATGACCAAGCCCAAATTATCATGTTTTGGACACATTCTGCAAAAACCTTGAGTCTATAATGCTGGGAAACATGGAAGGAAAGAGGAAAAGAGGAAGATCAGCAGCAAGGTGGATTACCTACTTGATTACAGCAACTATGGATGCATCATTGGATGACCTGAAGGGCTAGGTTGGGACAGATCATCCTGGAGAAGGTCTATTTATGTGCTTGTTAAAAATTGAAACTGACTTGATGGCACATGATCAATCAATCTATCAACAAATTAAAAACACAGCATTAAAAATGCCAATGAATACGAAATATTCTTATTTCCAAGTCCAACAACAACAACAACAGCTGCTACTACTACTACTATTAGTACTACTACTACTAATACTAATACAGGCAGCTAAAACTTTAAAAAAGGAATTAAATGCTACATCTCTGAAATCTTAACAGCATTATTTTAAAAAAGCGCTGTAATTTAGCTTTTTTTCCAGGGTGCTGAAAAATTGAGGCATATATCTTTTCTAAAGCCATAAGTATCAGGCTACCCTTGCAGTCCCAAGGCTACCTCCATCCTCTAAAATCCCTCACTGCAGCTGCAGAGCTGTTCCAAACTATAATTTTAATGGGAAAGAAGATGACAACTTAATAGCACTTAATTCAATCATGATTGATTGATTGATTGATAGCTCTTGCTCCCACCTCCCTTTTTTTTCCTGGCTATTCCTCCTTTTGGGGGTCTAGTTCCTGGCATGCTATCCAAAGTCCGAGTAACCTGAAAAACTTACAGAGCCCCATCTTAAAACTTTCCACTGAATTTTTGCTGACAAAAAAGGGCAGAGAGAGAAAGGCATAGGAACTTTTAACCAACCAAGCAATATAATGTTATTATTAGCTACATTTTTAGAGAAGCAGTGAAAGGAAGAGTGTTGTGGATTTTCTTTCATGTGAAGAAAATGGAAAGCTTTGTGGGTGATGGCGTAGTGTGTATGTTCCTTTCTTGTTTCCTGGTTCTAGGTCCACTTTTTGCTGGGCTACTTTAATCTGTTAAGACAAAACAAAACAATCAATCAGCCTTGAATAATTGCTGCATTAGAATTCAAAGTATAACACGTTGGCTTAATTCATGCATTTTTATTTTATTTCTGCAGTATATGCTTCTTTAAAGTTGTGGCCAAAGGCACCCAGGGATATAGAGACGGTCATGCCATTTCGCTCGGCTCCTCTGTTTCCTAGTTCTGTTTTCATATAGCTTTTGGCTAAGGTTTTTTCAGTCACCCCATACGTACAGCCCTTTATGTAAATTTTAATCAGTTCCAAATTCTGAAGCCTGAGCATGAATCGATAGATCTTCTTTCATCTATTAGAAAGGTGACTTTTAATGATGAGATCACCTTTGCTTCTTGGGGTAATATAATAGAAAAAGCAAACAAACACATTCTTCTTACTGCCACATGTCTCTCCTTAATAATACCTTTCGTTTTTTTCTGCAGAAAAAGATGCTGGGCGAAGTCTCATTAAATTAGCTGACTGATGGAATAAATACACAGTCCATGGCACTCCTGTCCGTAGCCAAGTAGGCAAGGGTCTTGCTATCAGACTTTTGCTTATTTACATATGCCTTGGACTCTTCCTACAGATATGTAAATTATTCTGGTTAAAACTAAATGCTAAAGTCTACACCATTAGTCTTCCACTTCATGATCACCGCATGGGGCTGTTAGAGGGATAATGTACCATACAATACACGGTTTACTTTTAATTAATAGGAAAAAAATGTGAAATGAATATTAAATGTAGCATAATGTGGAAGAAAGCTCAAAACTGCATGGTTGTGTTGCACACACACACACACTCACAACACACGTCTTTTGCTTTGGTCTGATAAAAAATAAACACATACTAAGTCACTTAAGGTATCAACAGGACTAGAAATAAAGGAAAATCCACAGGACCACAAACTTGAAGTCAGTTTAACCAAGCCTTGTGCAAACCCTTCTGTTAAAGTTCTAGCATGCAAGTCTACACTCATGCATGCACATAGACAGAGAGATCATTTTGTAGGGAGGTTGCCAGCTTCTCTGCCCATTTGGATAACCCAAGAGAGAAAAGAAACAATTGCCTGTCTATAAAAGGTAACTTCAACTCATCATAGTTGAAGTGGTTAGTACATAGCTTTCCAAACTGTGTGTCAGGACACATTAGTGTGTTGGCTGCAGTGCCTGGGTGTGTCACAGCTGTGAGCCCTGCCAGGATTCCACGCAGGTCCTAGTGCCTGCCTTGTGCCTTGCTGCCTCCAAACCTGCTGTGATTCCGTGCAGGTCCTAGTGCCTGCCTTGTGTCCTGCTGTAAGAGTGTGTCGCGAAATGATGCCTTGCTATAAGAATGTGTCGCGAAATGATGCATGTCTAAAAAGTGTGTCACCAACATGAAAAGTTTGGAAAGCTCTGGGTTAGTAGCATTGTAGAATATAGGAGAGCCTCCATTGTCTGGCAATAGAGACTTTATGGAGTCTTGCAGGTCCACTCATAGATATTAACTTAAGCTGTGACAATAGTAATTCAGGCACACTACTGTAATTATATATTGTAGGATTTTGTGAAGCTGGTTGAGTGTACATGTGTGTATGTATGTGTGTGTGTGTGTGTGTGTGTGTATATATACACACATACACACATACATACACACACATACATACACACACACACATATATATATATAGATTTATACACATACATACACACACATATATATATTTATACACACACACATATATATACACACACACACACACATACATACACACACACACACACACACAGAGAGAGAGAGAGAGAGAGAGAGAGAGAGAGAGAGAGAGAAGATAGGTAGATATAGATATCTTCTTCTTGGTGATCACTCATAGCCAAGTAAGATTGTCTTCCAGGGGTAAAATCTTAACAGTGGATCTGTAAGTGGCTGTAAAGGCCAATTCTGGATCCGCACAACCTCCCACAATGAGGGCATAGGTTTCCAGGTGGAAGACGGTCATGATGAGGGTTTGCTTGACGTACCTTCCTCTTAGCTCATTTCTCCCTTTCGCCCTGTACTCGTGCTTCTTCAAAGTCCGTACCACCTTTAATAAAGGCTGACCTCCAGTTGAAACGCTCATGAGTTAGGGCTTCCCAGTTCTCAATGCTGATATTAAATTTTTTTTAAATTGGCTTTGAGAGTATCTTTGAATCTCTTTTTCTGTCCACCAATATTCTGTTTTCCATTCTTAAGTTGGGAGTAAAGTAGCTGCTTTGGAAGACGATGGTCAGGCATTCGAACAACATGGCCGGTCCAACGAAGTTGATGTTGGATGATCATTGTTCCAACGCTGGTGGTCTTCGCTTCTTCCAATATGCTAACATTAGTCCGCCTATCTTCCCAAGTAATTTGCAGAATTTTTCGGAGGCAGCGTTGATGGAATCTTTAAAGAAGTTGGAGGTGGAGTTTGTAGAGGGTCCATGTTTCACAGGCGTACAATAGGGTCGGTAGGACAATGGCTTTGTAAACAAGCATTTTGGTCTCCCTGCAAATGTCCCGATCCTCAAACACTCTACGATTCATTAGTCAGAAAGCTACACTCACAGAGCTCAGACAATGTTGAATTTCAGCGTCAATGTTGGCTTTTGTAGATAGATGGCTGCCAAGATAAGAAAAGTGGTCAACATTTTCTAGTAACATACCTTTAAACTGGATTGATGGCGCTGCGGAGGGATTGGTTCGAACTTACTGGTAAAGCACATTGTTTTTTTTAATGTTAATCGTGAGGCCGAGCTTTTCATATGCTTCTGCAAAGATGTTTAGGATAGTTTGAAGATCTTCCTCTGAGTGTGCACAGACTACGTTATCATCTGCATATTGTAGTTCTATAACAGAAGTTGTAATTACCTTATTTTTTGCTTTCAGCCTACTAAGATTAAAAAGTTTTCCATCTGTTCAATATATAATTTCTACACCAGCAGGAAGTTTCCCTTCAACAAGGTGTAGAATCATAGCGATGAAGATAGCGAATAAGGTTGGAGCAATAACACATCCCTGTTTAATGCAGGATCCCACTTTAAATGGATCGCTTTGAGAGCCATTATTATTCAGGATTGTTGCCATCATGTCGTCATGGAGTAGCTGCAAGATGTTCACAAATTTATCAGGGCATCCGATTTTCAGAAGGATGGTCCAGAGAGCAGTACGATTTACAGTATCAAAAGCCTTAGTCAGATCAATAAACGCCATGTACAGAGGGCAGTTTTGCTCCTTGCATTTTTCTTGGAGCTGTCGTGCAGTGAAGATCATATCCACTGTTCCCCTGGAAGGGCAGAAGCCATTTTGGGTTTCAGGGAGGATGTCTTCTGATATAGATAGGAGACGGTTTGCGAGGATCCTTGCGAGGATTTTGCCTGCCGTAGCTAGAAGGGAGATCCCTCGATAGTTTCCACAGTCTGTTCTATCACCCTTTTTAAAGAGAGTGATAATTATGGCATCCCTAAAGTCTGCTGGAATCTCCTCCCTCATCCAGATTTTTTCGATGAGCTTATGAAGTTGATGTGTAAGTTCAGGCCCGCCTTCTTTAAAAACTTCAGCAGGAATCCCATCAGGTCCACTAGCTTTGTTATTTTTCATTTGTGGCTTTACTGACTTCCTCCAAACTAGGGGATACTGCAAGCTCATCTCTTATTTGTTTTTGTGGGATTTGAAAGAAGACTTCATCAGCCACAGTAGAGTGACGATTAAGGAGATTGTAGTAATGCTCTTTCCAGTGCAGTGCAATAGACTCTTTGTCCTTTAGAAGTTTGACACCATCTATTGAGCGTAAGGGGTTTGTACCATAGTTTGTTGGTCTGTAGATGGCCTTTATGGCATTAAAAAAGCCCCGTGCATCATGAGCATCTGCAAAATGGTATGAATCTCATACCATCCTGGACAAATGGTAGCCAACTCTTCTCTTGAAAACTCGTGATGGAGCACATACAGTTTCAGCAGGCAGGATGTTCCACTCAGAGGATAAATCCACATCCTCTGCCCCGTGACATCCCTTCCTGTTTTAGAAGGCTGCACTCATGTCTCTCCTTAGCCTTCTTTTCTTTAGGCCAGCAGTCCCCAACCTTTTTGGCACCAGGGACCGGTTTTGTGGAAGACAATTTTTCCACGGACCAGGGGGGAGGATGGTTTCGGGATGGCGTGGACAGAAGTGGTAAGCGGATGGGATGGTGCGGATGGAAGTGTGCAGCCCGGTCCCTAACAGGCCATGGACCGGGACCGGTCCGCGGCCTGGGGGTTGGGGACCCCTGCTTTAGGCTAAACATTCCCTTATCCACTCTTTGTAGGATTTAACCTCCAAGCCCCTTTCCTTCCTTGTTGCTCTTCTCTGCACTCTTTCCAGTTCCTCAGTGTCCCTTTTGTATTGTGGCAACCAGAACTGGACACAGTATTCCAGGTGTGATCTGGCCAGTGCAGCATAGAGTGGTACTATCACTTCTCGTGATCCTGACACTATACCTCTGTTGATGCAGCCCCAAACTGCATTGGCTTTTTTGGCAGCTGCGGCACATTGCTGGCTCATGTTTAATCTGTCCTGGATCCTTCTCATAAGTGCTACTGCTGAGCCAGGTACCTGTGCATCTGGTTTTTTTCTGCCTAAGTGCAGAACCTTACATTTCTCACTATTGAACAATGTTTTGTTGGGTAGGGCCCAATGTTCAAGATCCTTTTGAATCTTGAGCCTGTCTTCCAGGGTGTTAGCAATCCCTCCTCACCCCCAGCTTTGTATCATCTATACATTTTATGAGCATCCCTTTTATTCCCTCATCTAACTTATTTATGATTATGTTGAAGAATACTGGGCCCAGGACAGAACCCTAAGGTACCGCACTGCATACTTCCCTTCATGTCAACATAGACCCATTAAGGACCATGTTTTGGCTACAGTTGTTCAGCCCACTGTGAATCCATCTGGTAATGAGACCGTCCATCTCACATTGTTCCAGCTTATCAAGAAGGAGTCTCTGGTCTACTTTATCAAATGCCTTACTGAAGTCTAAGTACACTACAATTCAGGAGAAACAGAAACGTAACCAGACAATTCATCTTATTCTGATTGGCTCAGAGGCTGGGTTGCGTGAAAATGCTGTCAATGAATAGTGCTGGAAAATAAGAGTTAGTTGGTTAGGAAGATGATATTAAGGCAGCATCTCAAAATAAGGGAAAAGAGACATTGACATTCTCAGGGGAGGACAAGGGAGGAGGGCAAATGACATCACCATACAAGTGCTACAGTCATGCAAGTCATGGTGCAAGTACCTACAGCAGTTGTGTGATGTCACGTGCATGTTTCAACCTTTTGGTGTTGTCATGGTTTGTTAGGACTGCTGCAAAGAGACAGTTTGAGAGGGACTGAACTAAACTTATTTTAGAAAGACCTCAGGACAGCAGAAGCTAAACTGAGAGAGTTGGAGGCTGCTTTACTGAATCTAGAATCTATACCACTAGAATAAGTATAGCCTGATGATCATTGATGATTTTTATTCAGATTACTCTTAAATTATAGCCCCCCTTTTAAGTATTTTCTCATTAATCTTCTTGACTTACTAAATCTTTCTCTAAAAAGTAACATTTGGAAAAGTTGTGTCTGAGTTCTAGTAGTTCGTTCTGAATCTTAACTGTTTAATGGGGGCAGCTGGGGAACTCAGTGGCTGTGGTGAGAACCAAGGGTTGGGAAGGACTAGTTTAGCTTGTTTCCTTGCCCCTCTGTTTTCAGATGGTGGAGCCTTCACAACGGAACCCATGAAATGGACAGGAGAGCAGTAGCTGCATCAGTTCTGTGAACACCAAGAGGTCTATTAATTCATGCACAAGAACTTGCATCATCAGGTGGAATACACTGAACTTCATCTGGGAATGACAAATTGTAATCTTTCCAGTTATAAATCTGGCAATTTAGTTTTCCAGTATTTTGGTGTTTACAAAGAATGGGTAGATGAACCCATGAGGAAAACTGTCATAAATATTAGCCCTGTTCTTCATGGTGTTACAGAATGTTTATGTTTTGTGATTTACTAGATAGCCCTCTCCTTTTATAAAAACATCACACATTTTTTTCTGATCCTAGTTGTTTATATGTGCAACAATACTTTTTTTTCTGAAAAGAAATATTTATTCATTATTTATTTATTTATTTATTTATACACGTCCCATATGTTGGAATTATCAGGGGTCAACTCAGCATTGTCTCATAAGCATAAGGGGGGTCCTTCTAGTAAACGCATCTCTATTGTGCTTGTGGGATGTCACATGGGTCACCTGATTTCCACTTCCTTTCTCCTTCTTGAGTTTGTGGATTAACAATCTCCATTGCTCTTTCGGCACACCTGCAAGCAGGAGGTGCTGCAGAATGCAGCTCTTGTCTTTTCATCTCTATTTCTATTTCATTTCTATTTCCATAACGATTGTCTACAAAGAACCGGTGATGATTAAGTGTTTTCTAGTATGAATCTACTTGTATTCAGTTCTACTGAAAAAATGTAAGCTATCTCTTTTTTCTTCTTCATCTAACTACTGTGTGAAGACTGAATTTATTTCTGAACGTAATTAAGCTTAATGTGCAAGTCCTTTTTGGTTCATCCTTCTACTTTGCAAGATTGTTTTTAGCTGCTTGGAGTTCTTTTATTAACCTTCAAAACTCCATCAAGGTTTATGGGCCCAGTACAAACCAGTGCAGCCCAGCAGAGTCCAGTATACTGACCAAGAACTGATTTTTGAAAAGGTTTTTTTGGCCTCACAGCCAAAAAGGGAAGCCGCTTGCACATTTAAAAAGCAAAGTTCAGAAAAAAAAAATCCTCTCTCTGAACAATGGAGAAAGAGGAGGGAGCTCCCCCCATACCAAAATCACGCTTTTACTTTGCAAGATTGTTGTTAGCTCCTTGGAGTTCTTTTATTAACCTTCAAAACTCCATCTCCATACATGTGTACATACATCCACACATAACATCCAGAATCTGAACTGTGGCCTTACTCCAGATACTATTGGCCCTAGGCAGTCCCTTTGTAGCCTAGTTCTGTTATTTTGCATAAAGAATGTATGCACGAACGTATGCATATGTTAGTGACCACCCATTTACTAAAGGCCAGGTGATTCTTCCCATGGTTTTAGTCAAAATATATCTATAAGGGTTCCAATTCTAATTAGCTGAATAAAGAAGAATGTGAAGCCATACGTTAATTCAAGTTTGCAGTTTAGAGTGAAAGGAAATGGTGAATTCATGAAATTAAAATCAGAATCTGGAAGTTTTCACAACTGCTGGCTGACTTTCTACTTGTTAGAAATAAAAAAGCAATGATCTACATTATAGAGGTAACATTAATGCATTAAGCAGATATAATGTTTCATGCCAACAAATTCTGTTCTTTAGCACCAACAGTTCTACTGACTTCGATAGAGTTTCTTGATGTGCATCATTACCCAATCTGATCTACGTTAGCAGTATCTTCCATTACTTCCTGGTTGACATCTAGTCTCCAATAAAAACAATGATAATAATCCTACTGACCTGATGGAATTTTCACTTCATCTGCTGTAAATGTCTGTTACATGAGATGGAGCTCTAACTGCCATCTTTGTACTTGGTGTAAGGGTTATTTAACATAAAAGGAAAATCTTAAATTATTCTTCAGCTTGGTCTTCTAAAACACATATTCTTAAATCAAAAACTTTACAGCTATTTGCAAATGTTTCTTAGAGGGTCACCAAAATTACTATTCAGGATTGTTCTTCTTTCTCTCTTAAATGAACTATGAATTAACAATTCCCTTTTTTATTGTTGGTTCAATAAGGAATTGGTAGATTTTCTGTATAATTTGCTATTATCTGAAAACTGAGAACAAACTGAAATACCAGCTCTGGCTTTAAAATGTGATATGTTTGAAAATGGACATTGGACCAAATAGCAAAAAATCATTTTTATTTGGATTGTATAAACTATCTGATTATGAAGCAAGGGGAAAAAAATTACATCATCGAGAATCCTGCTGTAATACTCTAAACAGCAAAATGGGAGCTGTGGGGGGAATGGGATAGACAGAGATAATTGCAAGTACTGAGAAGAATGTATTTCACTGAATATGGCATCGGAGAATACAGCATTATCCTCTTTTAAAAAATGTATTTAATATTTATTTCTTTAATAAATATATATGGCCGCCCATCTCATATGCATGACTCTGGATGACAAACAATTAAAACAAAGTAAAAACAGTAAGAACAACCAAACTTAAAAACGACAGGCAGGGTTCTTTATTGTTTTTGAGAGGGTTATTTATTTTAAAGCCCACAAAGATCACTTTTACTTTAAATTAAATGGTAGGAAAGTCACACATTCTAAAAGAAAGTAAATTGCTGTGTTTTCTTCTTCCATTCTCTCTGCTCTGCAGTGTACACATTTTGGGATCTGGATATGTGTGTTAAAACCTGTGTTGCTGAAATGGGTATACAGCAATGGAAAGTATGTCATTCTTCTGGCAACCCCTGAGTCTTGGCCATATTCCTGCAATGATTGCTAAATGCTACCAAGGTATCAGCTTGAGTCATCACATACAGGTAAATGCAACATGAGCTGTCAATTGTGGTAGATCTCCTGAGTCCAGGAGTCTTCTGGGGAGAGAAAAAGAGCTGACGGGTGGAAGACTGCGAAGTAGGTGACCTACTGTATGAACAGCTTGGAAACTTCTCCTCCTTGGCCACCAATGTAGCCAGCAACTTCTCCATGTGCTGCAGTAAACACATAGCAAAACAAACCCTTCTACATATTTTCCTGTTTCACTTTCTTAAAGTAAACTCGCTGTGGAAAACTGTTTTTTTACAAGTACATTTTAAAATGCATAAATCCTAGTTTATGTACGACTCAATATTGATTTCATTCAAAAGTCACGAAAGACGTAATGTTAGAAGTGTGAGAGAAACTTTTAAAAGTGTGTGTGTATGTATTAATTTTGATATTACTTAGTAGGGAGATGGAGGTTTTTCAAGAATTTAGCTGATAGTCTTAGAGGACAGGAAGGCCTGGCGTTACTGGCCTTACTACTGCAAGCTCATTCCATTTTTCTTGGGTGATTATTTTCTTCTCTGAAGAGTGTTCCCATGGGCATGGTCTGTAAATACATTATTGTTTAGGGCAATCTGTGCAAACCAGATGCATCTCATTGTAGTTGGCATCCTCACTTTTAGCTGAAGAGCATACTGCTCGCTGATAGCCCCTTCCACCTTGAATTAACTGATAGGAAGTAGAGACAGATTTTCTGTACATATAACTTAAATATTTTGGTTGGTTTAAGAAACAATTACATTATACTTTTCCCTCCTCCCTTTCACCCACCCAGCAGTGACAGAAGATAATGTGGCACAACAATAGCAGAAAAGTAACTGTGTAATTCAGGTGAAAGGGTCGCATGCACAGTGCTAAATTACTCTTGGTTTACATACCATTCAGGAGTACATGGAATGGGTACTTTGTGGATGAAAACTCTGGCCTAAGAAGGGTACAATCTGTGCAAGCCCCTGGTCTCAGATTGCCAAAAAGAGCAACTTAAGTAAAAAATAGTTCACAAAGAACAAATAATTGTATGCTGACATTGTTACATTAGCATGAACAAAAACCTAGTAGTTCCCACATTCTGCTGAACAAGAATGGGATCTCCAAAACTTGTAGATGTTATCTACCCTACCAAGGTGCAATCTGAAGGATTTTAATTTTTTATCTTAACAGTTCCCTATGAAATGATCAAGGGGAATCTTCCATCACCACCCTTTTCCTAGATATTTATAGATAACAATATCTTACCCAATGGTAATTCCTAAAGAGGTTCTCAACAATAATTTTGTTCATATAGCTTTTGAATCCTTTTTCTCCTGTGGTCTCCAGATCTTACCACCCAGGAAGCACTGAGCAATCACACACTTTTGAGAGGTAGAAAAAAACCACAATCAGAATGTAGGCCTTTGTTTTAACTTCACAGAGACTCCCCATTAACTCAGGGGCCTGCTGGGTTTGGGAACTGGCCTGTTCTAGGGGCCCCAGTGGACCCTTCCCTGCTCTTTTCAACAAAAATATGCTGCAGAAGCCTCGAGCCAGGATCAGGACCTTATTTTAAAAAAAAGTGGTGGTGGTGGTAGGGTAAATTCTCTTTAATCCCCAGGAAAGCTGAAAGTAATACAAGTGAACCACCCTGTGGTTATGAACAGAATGGATGTATTACTCATTTTACTTTAATTACAATAAAAGTAAATACAGTGTTTTAACATTAGTCAAGATTCTGCAGAAAAACAATACTAATAAACCTGTTAGATCTGTAAACATTACATGCTGGTTCATTCTCTTTGTAGATTAACATGGTGAATTCCCCCCAAACACTTTGTGACACCCCTACTGGCAGCAAGACAGGAACCAATTAGACAAGCTCACACGAGTCCAAGGGCTTCTGATCAGCAGTCTTGTTTGAGTAAGCGAGTAAGCCATAATGAAAGAATTCCACTGACTGCTGTGTTACAAGGACAAACCCTATTTATAGAATTAATAACAAACCTTTTGCCCCTTCACCTTTCGCATGCTAAGGAACATGAACGTTCTCACCTACAAGGAGGTTGCAGTCACATGTCCCTCCCCAAAGAATCAGTTCCCCAAACCCAAAGGAAAAAAAATAGGCACCAAGGAAATTTCAGCCTCACCCACTCCTGGACATCTCTGTGGGGTTTTTTGAGAAAGTGCTCCAAGCCATTCCAGGCACCGGGAGGAGCCGTAGGGAAAACCAGGCCTGTTGTTGTGCTACAGTCAAAGGGCAGAAAGAAAAGAGGCAACCCTATGCAAGGGTTTTGCCTATAGACGTCTTGCTGCGTGGTCTGAGTTCTTCTATGCAGCCTTGCCAGGTAGTCCAGACAAGAATCACACCCAGAAGTACTAGTTCTAACTTTATTGTAAGGTTACATTAACAGAATCTTGCAAGTCTGAAAGTGCATCTCTTTCCCCCTCACCAAGAAACTAGGGAGAGTCCCTTCTGAGACATTTGCCACGCCCCCATTCCTTCTGTGGACTTAGCTGCTGCTTGTGTGACTAGCCTAGTCTGCAGCGCTTCCTCCTGTCTCCCAGGGTCATTCCCAAGGTCATTCCCGAATACCATTACAGCAGCAGAAGGCCTGGGAAAGGCCTGGGAAAGAATAAACATTATTGGACTGTCTTGTGATTACTATCTTTTTACCTTCATTATCTTCATTTCTCTCCTTTTCTTTCTCCCTCCCTTCTTGAACCAATTGCCTCTCTTAAAGAATTACACCATCTTCATATAAATATACATGGACCTTACTTACAGTTCAGAAAATACCAATGATTGCCAAGAAATAGAAGAGAAGGCTATTATTCTAAGGTAAGGTCCTACCAGGAGGAAAAAAGAAAAGAAAAGAAAAGAAAAGAAAAGAAAAGAAAAGAAAAGAAAAGAAAAGAAAAGAAAAGAAAAGATCAGTAACAGGGGCAACAAACAGGGCAAGGTTAAGGGAATCTTCCAGAACCTCACAACCCACCAAGGGACTGCCTAATTTATATCTCTGAACAAGTTACCAGCTGCTACAATTAACCCTTCCCTGGACATGTAGGGTTGCTTAGCCAACACTTCCCACCAATGCTGATTGGCTTTCGCCTGTTAACCATTCTCCTCTCTGCACAAATGAGATGGTAACAGTTGGGTGTGTCACGTCCTTCCCTGCCCCACTTGTTGCCTATGCCTCAAGTGAGCCTCAGTGAGAGGTGATCCAGGATGCTCACTGCTACCACATGCCACCAAGCTGGGTGTCCACATGCATACGAAGCCACTGCCAAGGTCAATATTCTCCATTTCGTTATATGCACTTTCAGGTGCTGGAGTTTGGTTAATAATTGAATGTGGGTGTTTGGGGTATTTTTGGCCAGATTTTTATATACCGAGTGTTTCCGTATGTTCATCTTTAAAAACAATGTGCTGCTTCCTCTTCTGCTGTTTCCCATAAGGACTTCACACAAGGCCTGGGGCTTTCTATGTCAGGGTTTCCAAGTGGATTAAAAGCTTCTCTAATGGTGTGGTGCCTTTTGACAATTGCAGTGAATTTTTTTTCTCACAGGGGATTTTTATGACCTACCCTAATATTTATTTCTTTATGGTTGATTTACTGGTTTCACTATTTTAATACCGTTGTATTGCATTGTGTAGCATTGTGTAGCATAAACATTTTTAATGATTGCTGCTTTTACAGTAATTTTAATGAAAAGCAGAATAGTAATCCCGTGCATAAATAATTAGAAAGAAAATACTGTTACCGATTCTTTGTCATTTGTATGCAGTGTGAGGAATTTCTTATGTTTTGTGATATGTAGCTCTCTAATTAATGTGGGTTGTTGAATTGATACAGTCTGTTTAATGAATTAATTGAAATATGTTATATATTAAAATAAACATGCATTATTTAAAAATGATTAAAGTACAATATGTAGAATAATGTTTTATATATTTTTATTGGACATAATTTGAATGATGATAGACAGCGGTCAGCCCAGCTCCAATGACTTGCAACTAAGTCCCATGGAGATGGATGGACTTTATTCACGACTAACTCATTCCATTGATTTCAATGGGAGTTTAGCATGATTAGCATTACAAATACAATAACTGGTTTCCAAATAGCTGTTACATTTGCTGTTGTACATCCAGGGGAATTGTTTTATTTTCTCGCTCTGTGTCTCTGAATTATGTGCCATCGCTTTTAAAATTGGTTCCCTCTGTGTCATGCGATGGTTGGCTTGTACTTGAGAAGTATAGGCATAATACCCACCCTTTGTATTTAAACTCATCAACCGACAGTATTGTAGGAATTCCCACGGCACAGTTTTGTTCAGGTTAGGGAGCTTGGACTTGGCTTGGAGTGCGCCTGTTCTCCAAAATGTGGGCAAGTCAGGACATACCGAGATGAAAAGGAGCCCTCCCCCCAATAACTGCTTGTGGATTGGGGAGGGTGTGGTTCTACATTTGCTGATACTTATTTATTTATGAAACTTCTCGACTGCCCAACTCGTATACAACGACTCTGGGCGGTTTACAAGAATAAAGATAGCATGTCATTAAAAAATACAATATACCAAAAAAAAAAAATTCCCTTCTCACCCCTATGGGTGATATTGATACTGTACATATCAATATCAATATATATAAATATAATATAAGTATAAAAATACAAATATAAAGTATAAATACGAGATGATATGCATAGAAGATGCTGAAAACACAGGAAGGAGAAAGAAGTACAGTTGGCTGCAGGAAGTGTTGCCCCAAAGCACGGACACCTCTGGAATTTAACTGATATTTGGGAGGGCCCGCTTGCCTGGTGAACGTCACCCTTTCTGTTACCACAAAACAAAGCTCTCTTTCTTAGCTTCTTCACCGCCATTCTTTTTATTCTCTCCTTTCTTTTCCCTTCCTTCCCCAGTCCAGCTACCCCCTTCCCTATACTCCACCTTCCTCGGCTTTTGCTTGCTTTTTGCTTTTGCTTTTTTTGCTGTTTCTCCTGGAAGAGAGGAGGGGAGTGTGTCTATGCATATATTTGTGTGCTTCTATGTGTGACCGTGGGTTGTGTGTGAGAAACAGAATGGTTGGCTTATGCTGATGGGGATCACTTAATTTTATAAATTATCTTACTATCTATCTCTAGATAGATAGATGGATAGATACTGTAGATAGATGATAGATAGATAGATAGATAGATAGATAGATGATAGATAGATAGATAGATAGATAGATACTGTAGGTAGGTAGGTAGGTAGGTAGGTAGGTAGGTAGGTAGATAGATAGATAGATAGATAGATAGATACTGTAGATAGATGATAGATGATAGATAGATAGATAGATAGATAGATAGATAGATAGATAGATGATAGATAGTGTAGATAGATAGATAGATAGATAGATAGATAGATAGATAGATAGATAGATGATTGATAGATAGATACTGTAGATAGATAGATAGATAGATATAGATAGATGATAGATAGATAGATGATAGATAGATACTGTAGATAGATAGATAGATAGATAGATAGATAGATAGATGATTGATAGATAGATGATAGATAGATACTGTAGATAGATAGATAGATAGATAGATAGATAGATAGATGATTGATAGATAGATAGATAGATGATAGATAGATACTGTAGATAGATGATAGATGATAGATAGATAGATAGATAGATAGATAGATAGATAGATACTGTAGATAGATAGATACTGTAAATAGATAGATACTGTAGATAGATAGATATATAGATATATAGATATATAGATAGATAGATAGATAGATAGATAGATAGATAGATAGATAGATAGATAGATGATAGATAGATAGATACTATAGATAGATAGATAGATAGATAGATAGATAGATAGATAGATAGATGATTGATAGATAGATGATAGATAGATAGATAGATAGATAGATAGATGATTGATAGATGATAGATAGATACTGTAGATAGATACTGTAGATAGATAGATAGATAGATAGATAGATAGATAGATAGATAGATATAGATATAGATAGATAGATACTGTAGATAGATGATAGATGATAGATAGATAGATAGATACTGTACATAGATAGATACTGTAGATAGATAGATAGATAGATAGATAGATAGATAGATAGTGTAGATAGATACAGTAGTGTAGATAGATGATAGATAGATAGATAGATAGATAGATGATAGATAGATACTGTAGATGATAGATAGATAGATAGATAATTGATAGATAGATAGATAGATAGATACTGTAGATAGATGATACATGATTGATAGATAGATAGATAGATAGATAGAGATAGATAGATGATTGATAGATAGATAGATAGATAGATAGATACTGTAGATAGATGATACATGATAGATAGATAGATAGATAGATAGATAGATAGATAGATAGATAGGTAGATTAGAGACACAGACACAGACACATATATACCAATACGTTACATACACATATTTACTGGGGAGTAGGAAATGACTAGGACTGGAAAGCTGGAAAGTGGATAGGATTTTCATCTGGTCTTATAATTTTTCCCCAGAGGTCATCTTAAATTCAGGACTGTCATTCTTTCAGATAAGAATGGCAATATAGGTCAAGAATATCACATGTAAACTTGCCTTTCTATCAACTGACTTGTAATGATTACCTGGACACATTTGGGTTGTTTTCTTGTCCCTAATACAGAAGTGATTTTCACTGCCTCCTGCCAGAACGTTTGCCTAGCTTACAGGCTTGGGATTTCCTAGTGGTCTCCCATCCAAGGCTAACCAGATCTGATACCCTATGTTTCAAGATCAGCCACAGTTGGCTAAGTTCTGCCACCTATTGTCAGGAATGGGCACCTTTTTTTTCTTTTGCCTGGGTGGGAAGACACATGCAGGGAGAGAAAGCAGGGAGAATATTATGCAGTGATATCAAAGGTAGAGCTGGACTGAAAATGTCTGATCTGGGTTTTAAAGGTCAAAACTAATGTATCTTGCCTTACAAAAGCTTAACTCATTAATTTCCACCCTTGTTTTAGTTTTTTCTCTTTTTTTGCAGAAATTTGCACTGCCAAATTTTGCAGATGTGTCTTTGGGATTTTCTGACAACTGCAAATTGGGGATTTAGGGAGGCACATGTGGCCTCTAGTCCACAGGGTGCCTACTCCTGCGATGGATGCTGGCCACCCCCATTTTCCCAGCCAGGGACCCAAATGTTCCAGTTTTGATTCTATGTAAACTTACCTAAAAAGAGCATGCCCTGCTCCATTTAATAGCACGCACGCAGGACACACAGTCATTCTCAGAGGAAGTGCAAAATCAGTTTGCGACGATGAATTGGTGGTGGTCAAGGGGTTTTTCCTCGCCTTGTAACCCAAGTTTCTTGAATAAAAAGAGTCTTGAAACAGTGATGCAGCTGTAATGTCTCAACCTGTTTTTCACAGGTGACACAGTGTCTTCCACTTCTGGGACTCCTTCTCCTGCGATAATCTGCCTGCCCCTCTCATCACAAACTATCCCCTCACTTCTCTCACTGGAGAGTCAGAAATTAGTTTATGGAGAGGGAACGGTGCATCTTTAGGGCTTGATTCAGGGGCTACCTCCAAACAGTGGTGGGCTATAGGAAAAAGCCCCAGGGACAGACTTGCTACGGTAGAATCTAGGATAACCTTGAGGGCTGTCTAAGACTTCACCCTGCAAGGTGAAACCTAACTCTTGCAAAGGTGATGTGCTGTTTGCTAAATAATGCGGCCAAAGTACTCTGAATTAGCTGAATTATCTACATGTGCTGCTGCTGCCGCTGCTGGAAAATGTATGTAGTGTGGGTGTGGTACACACAAACCCAGTGGATCTTGTGCCCTTTACTTTTCTGCCTTGGAAATTGTGCCTGGGTGAAGGACCTGTGCATGAGGAAGATGAGACGGGGGTTTCCGGGATGACGTCTTCACTTCAAAGATGCGAGAGGAAGAATACCAGGGAGGAAGGATGCGTCCAATATGCACACTGTTGCTCATTTGCAAGCAGCTACTCGCTCTACCTTTGGTCAAGTGATCTTCACACAACCAATAGGGTTACGAGAAAGTAATCCCAAAGGTTAATCTATCCATTATTATAAATATTTATAAATGGGTTGGATAAATCATACAGTGTAATTATCTAGCTAACTAGTCAAGCCATTAGGACATTAAATAGCACAAATCAGAACTCATTTGCTGCATTACTAGATTGATATTGATATGAAACAGCTCAGCAGCACAGCTCACGAGCATTTGCTGTGCTTTTTAAAACGAGAGGAGAGCCATATAGGAATATTGTTTGCTCTTTATTTAAATAAAAGTCAGACAGATACAAATGATCTAATTAAACGTACACTGGTGAGGACCCCAAATAAACCAGCCATCTTACAATCTCTTGTGGTGTTATGACTGCTATTGATTTGGTGCTTTATCCAGGCGGAAGAACAAAGCTCCACACTCCTAATCGGATTCCATTTTGGGGGCGCCCATCTAGCAAACTTCAAAAAGTGTCATTGTATGGCCTTGTATCTGGTGATAACTGCTTTTAAACGTTTGGGAATTTGGGGAAAGGACTTCTAGCCTAGAAGATACTATTTCCAGATATTCCACAGAGAGTATTATACTATTGATTTGTCTCCCACTTTTCTTCTTGGTTGCTAGGAGTAGGTTACCCCTTTCAGGTGCAATTTAAGGAATTTGGGGCCCCGATGCAACATCAGGTTTTAAGGGGCCCCTTCTGAACACAGAGCCCTAGATTAACATTACGGATGGATTCTTACAAAATGAGATGTTAATGTTATGTATTCAAAATGAAATATCTACAGAACCTGAATTAAAAATTAAAGATGTATCTAGAATAGACATTTGATACAAAATCTAATTACTTACTTCTGTAACTCAGAGAGAGAGAGCGAGAGAGCAAGAGACTTCAGATCACTTGGAAGGAGAGATAAAGTGCTTTTCCTAGGTGTCTGCAGGGGGAGCTAGCGGGGTCAAATGATGAAACCCACAGCTTGCATACTTGCATCAGATGGGAATTTTGACGGGTTTCCTCGAGTTTTACACTCGAAGCACAGTGCAGATTGGTAAAGCAGTGTTCTAAGCCAGGATTTCTTTATATATGAAGAAAACATGCTGTTTAGGTCTGTGACATAAGCAGGGTTTGGGTATGCATCTTATCCATTTTTTGAAGACTACTTTTAAAGATTTGTAAACATTTTTATGGTGCAAATCACTCTGCTTTTGTTTTTTTGATGTGCAAATTTTTCCTGATGTGGGTTTTTAAAGTGCAATTCTCCTGACCAGCTCTCTTCTAAAACATAATTCCTATTTATTTATTTAGGTATTTGTGTATTTATTACTTCAACTCAATTTCTGAAGACTCCAAACAGCTTAAAAAATATCAATATAATAAATAGGATTAAAAAAAAGCATTAATGACAATTATAATTCAGTCATCCTGATGTGGCACCATTTGGGGATAGCATGGTCTTCCTTCATTCCAAATGCCTTCCTGTACAGTATGTTTTCATGACTCTGAAAATATAATAAGGAGAGAACGGATGCCAAGAGGCAGGTTGTTCCAAAGGTTCAGGGACAATCACTGAGAAGTCTCAAGTCTGGGACTCCTGGAAATGACCCTCAACAAGACTTCTCTTACCCACCTCTTACCAGGTGGGCAGATGCCACTCAGAGGCGGCGGCCTTGGAGATAGACAGTCCCTGAGCTGCAAAAGGCTCTATGATAACAACTAGTACCTGGAATTGCATCTGGAATTGCATCTGACCAGCAGGAAATGCATCTCCCATAGAGGTAGGGTTACGTGGGTGAAGCTCGGTGGCATACAATTTTCAATAATAGACCATAACAGGTGACAGCACCCAGCTGACCTTGGCTGCCTTCAAAAAGGTAAACAGAGTCTAACCTGGTTAATATTGGATAGGGCACTACCAGACAATCCCAGGACTACAGATTAGGCTGGGAAGCTGAAAATGTATTGGAAGAAGGCAGTGATAAGATACTTCAGTACTATTGCCAAGAAATCAACATGGCTGGGTTCTGATTGAATTGAATTGAATTGATTGATATTGGTGCCCATCTCTTGAAGGCACCAGAAATTGAGCTCTGCTTGAGGAAAATACTGCCTTGTTTCAATAACATTTTTAAAAAGGTTGTGGATTTTTGATTGGGGAGTATTTGTTCCCACTTTGAAGTCTGGTGGGGATGAAATACGCACAGCAGAATTTTTTGATACCCCTAATATAGGCCGAGACAGACCTAGGCTGAGAAGGAAGTGAATTTCAACATCTGGTGCCAGGTTTCCAAATGAGCTTGTCAGACGTCAACCAACTCAGATTTGATGGGAAGGGAAGGGCCATCTTTAACTTTCCCTTCATGGTTTTAATTCCCCCCCCCTTTTTTTTCTTTACAGAAGCTTATCAAGCTCTTAAATTTACATTCTCAGTTCTTTCGTTATCAAAGGTAACTGCTCTCCACCCCCCTCTCAAGAAATAAAATGTATTTTTTTCACTTCAAACATTCAGCATGCGTTCAGAAAAAAAAAAAAAACAATGAGAAAGGAGATCTCTGCAGCTCCTGACCAGCCTGAATCTGTTTTAGAGTGTTTTCCTGAGGCGGCTTCTTCAAAAATGTAATGACTCTTTCCAGATGCCACTCATGCAGAAGTTTGGAGATGTTTCCTGGCCTCAGTCAAGTCATAAATGTCACTAGTACAATGAATTTTTCTCTGCTCCTTGCCCCTCCAGGCAAAAATGTTTTGCAAATGCACCATTATCAGGAGGGCGGGCGGGCAGTTGGGGGGGGGGGGCTGGCAAACAAGACACATTTTACGGTGTTCTGCATTTACCTGGCAGGACCTCTGCCTTTCCACTGATTGCCGAGAGCGCCCGGGGAGGCAAAGTCTCTGCCTTCTGCACAGCACCTCTACGCCGAGGAGAGCCTCGGGGTACAAGCAGCTGACATCCCCCAGGCAATCTCTAACTTTGCCACCAGGATCTGAGACAGCCATTCTCAAAAATGCAGAACAACATACATTTGCTAGAGCGGCGGTCTGGTTTTGCTGCTTTAGACAAAATGGGAGCATCGTTTTTGCAATGGCATGTCAGGAACCGTGACTTCAAATAGCAACCACGACAACTTACTAAGCCTGTTTTCCAGGGGGTATGGCTGGAAGTACTGTATAGTTCCTATTCCCAAGAATGGGACTTGTATAGGTACATCTGGGAAATTCACCCTTTAGGAATGCGTATCTCCTGCCTTGGTTGCTCATGAGACAGTCAGCTACCCCTGAAGATGGAAAGAGACATTTTAAAAGGGATTTGTTTCTCGGTATATTGAACGAGGACTAGTTTGCTTCAGCTGCGCCATTCGGTAGATCCCATTTCTTGAACCGCTAGGTCTGTTATGCATAGGCGCTTCAAATTATAATTCATAGAATGAGATTCAAAGAAATGCACTGTCAATGATTTTCCTTTCTGGTTAGCCCATCGGTCTAATAATCACTTTATTGTGCCATACGGTTTCTTGTAAATTGGTTTAGTTGGAATTAGTTTTGTTTTGTTTCTGTTTCTCTCTTTTGCTTTTTGTAAGAGTGGCCTTAAACAATATTTGGCTTTGCCTAATGATATGTACAGAAGACAACCCTAAGTGGAAGATCAGCTGTTTATATCAGCTCTAACAATTAATGCATGTTAATTTTTAATTATACTGATTGTATTACAGGCAGAATGTATGTTTTTTCACAGAACAGATGTAGCAGTCAGTTTTGCTGGTGACTATGCATATCGATCAGCTGTACCGGCTGCCAGGAGTTGAGAGACAGTCGGCTTCTAATGTGCTGACAAATGTAAGCTTCACGGTCCTGGGGCAAACAGTTACGAATCTGGGCTAGTTGTGCTTAGTAGAAAGTTCTGCTACTCACACAACTTAAGAGCATCCAGACATTAGGCCTTTAGTCTCTTCTGCTACTCAGAATGGTAACAGGATGCATTCAGGAATCCCCAAAGCATTACATTAGGTGCAGAGCTCTGCTTTTCTGTTACTCCCCCGTGGTTGATATTCAGTGATATACTGCTGCTGAGTCTGGAAGTTCCTTCTAATCTCATGAATGGCCATTGAAATTTTTTAGATACCTTTGGTTAATTTTTTCTAAACCACTTTCTAAGCTAGTGGTCTTCCTAGACATGGCAGATAATCATAAATAAATTAGGCAATGTGTGAAGTAGTAGGTGTGTTCAGGCCCTTAATCTATTGCCAATGGGTTACACTGGATGGAAGTGAAATATATACAGAAATACTCCTCCTATTTCTAGAATATGTCATGATCATCAACAGATGGATCCGTAAATTCTGACTCGACTTCCCGTCGTGGCTTTGGTCAATTGAAGTTTTCACATAATGCTTTTTAATAAGAAAAAGAAATAGTCTAGTGTACTAATTTTACTTATACCCATGTCACATTCAGCATTCTGTGATCAATTTGGGCACGTTTTAGCCAAGTTAGCAACCAAGACCCAGGTTATTCCTCACCCCCCCCCCCAAGCATACTCCTGTTATTCTATGGAAGCTAGGATTTCTATATTGGAGACTATTTTGCAATTAATATACTGTTGCCCACATCCCACCAACTAGAAGGCGCATGCTATGTACCCACACGGGTACCCACAAGGGTGGAAACACAACGAAGAATAGATATATGAAATAGGATTTGCCCACTCAATACAAAAGCACATACAAAACATATCCAGCAGGGGGCTCCACCCACCTTAACCCAACCCTTGTTGAACAGCCAGGTCTTCAAGGCCTTTCAGGACACCTTCAGGGTGGGAGCCCTGGGCTGAGAAGAGTGGGAAACCTGAGAAAATCATGGATGGATGGATGGATGGATGGATGGATGGATGGATGGATGGATGGATGGAGCTGATGTGATCTCCAAAAAGAGGCAGCCGAGAGTTTTAAAGAATATACCAAGTGGTATACGGGCCTGACGGAAGTAAGGATGGACAGGTATAGTGAATGGTGTTGCTGTAAATTAGATTTAGTTAGATTTTCCTCCCCCCTTACCTCCTGCCTTTAAATTCTTGGCTTACTGCTTCATATTCTTTTTCTCTGTTTCGCATAAGGGAGAATAGTGTGATGGGAATAGTATGATGGGTACGTCTGCATGTTTCTAGAATACTTTGGTTTATCGATTTCTTGGCTTCAGTCATCAGCCATCTGGGGACTCAGTTCCCATCTTGTTTTGGCCAAGATAACTGTTTTGTACAAATGCATCTTTAGAATATATAGTTGTTTTGCAAAAATAGAAGTGCCTTCTTCATGCGAGTGGACATTGGAAGACTGCAAATGCTCAAGCTAGGTGAGGCGTAAGTTTTCCCTCCCTTCCATCTGCATTTAAAATTTGACTGGATAATTTTTCTCAAGTAGATCCAGATGCATGAGAAGGATCACTCCATACTTAAGGGAGACACACAACCCTTTTTCTATTTATCAGCACAGTGCAAAAATGACACAGAGGTGAGGAGCAGAATGTAAAGGGGGCCTTATTAATGGATAATGAAAAGAAGGTATTAGAGAGTCTGACTGTAATTACCCAGCTAGCGTATTAACATCACTTGCTTTCCTGGTTTCAGGTGCAACTAAATAGGAGGTAGGAAATCCATGGTGTTCATCTCCAGGGTATGTTTTTAAATTAATAGCAGCCACAGAGAGGTGAAGATCCAGTTCAGGATTATGGTTCTGGAGAAGGAGGCTAACCCATTCAGCTGCATAGTTTTTCTGATTAAACCTGTCTCCCTGAAGCTATTTTGTGCATGTGTGTTTATCTGTGGATCAGATAGCAGCTTCAGGGTGTGGGTATTCTTAACTTGGAGAATTATGAGTGGTGGGGGGCACTTAACCCCTCTCCCTAGAACCATAGATCTGAGCCGATTCTCCTCCACTAGGAACTTTTTATTAAAAATAAACCACGGGAAATCATTAACGGCTAATCTCTGGTATTACAGCTGGGTTGTGCCTCCTTGTTTATAAACTGGAAAAGCAGGGAAAATTTCCATTTCTCCAGTGTGAGGATGTGAAATGGCGTATAACTGGAATGTTTATTTATTTAATGTTATTAAAAAAAGGTAAAGGTTCCCCCGCACATTTGTGCAGTCGTGTCCGACTCTAGGGGCCGGTGCTCATCTCCGTTTGTTAGCCAAAGAGCCAGTGTTGTCCAAAGACGCTTCCGCGGTCATGCGGCCGGCATGAGACACGTGGAACGCTGCTACCTACCTACCGAAGTGGTACCTATTCATCTACTTGCATTTGCATGCCTTCGAATTGCTAGGTTGGCAAGAGCTGGGGCTAGTGCGGGAGCTCACTCCGTCACGGACTAGGGATTTGAACCTCTGAACTTGCGATCTTCCAATCGACAAGCCTGGCGTCTTACCCGCTGAGCCACCACGCCCCCTATTTAATGTCTATGAAGGTTCTCAGTCATCCAGGTGGAATTGTCTGTAGCTTGAATCATGTCAACTGGATTTCTATTTTCTCAGTGGAAACGTAAGGAGCGAAACGTTTCCACTGAGAAAATAGAAATCCAGTTGACATGATTCAAGCTACAGCCCCCTATTTAATGTTTTTAATCTTATTACATGCATGCATATGCCCCTTATTTTGTCAGCTCTAGGCAGCTTGCAAAATACCACTAAAACAGGGTTCCCCAAAGTGGTCAATATCGACCCCCAAGGGTCGATGGGACTATCCAAGGGGTTGTTGTTGTTGTTGTTGTTATTCATAGTACTATTAGTTAAAGTAGTATTTATTAAATTATTTTCATATAATAAATGTTTGGGAGTCGATGAACAATCTGAAACTTCATGAAGGGGTCGATGAGCTGAAGAGTTTGGGGACCCCTTCACTAAACCAATCAAATCATCACCACCACCACCACCACCACCACCACCACCACCATATAAATCATGCCACCCTATCCCCGCTTGGACAGATGGCAGAAAGGAGGGCCCCTTTCCCCCCTGAAGGCTCATTGGAACAGAACAGTTTTAACAGCTTTCCAAAATGCCATTGGGAACCATCTCCAACCCCCTACCCTTGCAGAAAGCCTGAAAGGATACCATGATAGATGATATCAAACATTGCTGAAAGCAGGACTGGGAGAGTGCATCCCCTCCCTCTAAATCTTGCCACAGGGGGTTCACAAGGCCGAGCAATGTGGTTTCTGTCTCATGCCTGGGCCTCAAACCCTACTCAGAAGGATCCAGATAGTTACGTTTGTAGTTTCATCTTTCAGAGATTGAACATCATTTGTTCTACGTCACAGGTATGCCAACTTGGACATACAGTTTCACCCCACAATTTGGGTCCAACAATCTTTGACACAAGCTTTAAATCCCCAAGGCACAATCCAACCCAAAGTGGAAGAGTTAAGTGTAGGCATATATTTCCCCACTGAAATATCTGTCATTTTAAGGAGCCTAATAGATTACAACCCAGATTTCTCCAGAGCAGGCGACACACTTTGCTGTTCTGGGCTTAGCTCTGGTTTGCACTTCAATAGGCTATTTTTTTTTTCGTTCCAAAATTGCCAGAATGTAGGAAAGGATTGGAGAGTGACCCAGGCCATTACCCTGGGACAGATTCCAGATCATGAACTGGAGAGTGCTGCTTCTGCCTGCAATTTGTCAGGGGAACTTCCATAATTTCAGTGGGATTTTCTTCCGTCGTGAAAATGACCAAAATGAGTCTATAGATGGTGAAGGGTGAACAGCCTTGTCTCACTCCTTTGCCCACCTGGAGCCAGTCTGTTTTGCCATGTTCTGTCTGTACTGGGGCTTCCTGACCTGTATATAGGTTTCTTGTGAGGCCAATGAGATGCTCTGGGATTCCCGTTTTTCTAAAGACATTTCTCAGCTTGACAAGATCGACACACTCAAGGCTTTTCTATAGTCAATGAAGCATATACTGACTTCTTTTGGATATCCTTTGGCTTTCTCAATGATCCGGCATGCATCAGCAATGAAAATTAAAAAAAAATACATATATTACATTACATTAATATGATACAGAAACAAACTTGGTTAAATAAATGCAGTACTGTAGTATAAATGGAATCACATTTATAGAGTCACACACATATGCTGAAAAGTATTTTACATTCAGGAAAAAAAAGTCTCTTGCTTGGAGTCTCTGGAAGTAGGGTGGCATATAAGTTGTAGTAATAAATGGAGCAAATAAATAGTAATCTGAGTTGTTGTCCACATCTATAGTTCCCCACAGACAGAAATCTAGCAGGTCAATGGGAAATGGTCTCGCCAAGCCTAAATCCTGCTATGCACATTTCCCCCCAACAAATTTTCACTTAAAGGAGTAAAGAACTTTTACAGCCTCTAGAAGCATTCTGAAGTTACCTAGTTTCTGAATGAATACAGTCCACACACCTTCATCTAGGTTTAAAGAAATGAGAAAGCATGAGGTCTCCACTCCTTTTCTCCCAATTTCTCAGACAGCCTCAGGGCAGAAGTCAAATCTCATGCTTGAGTTCCAGTCCTGTGTGAGCTTTAAGCTTATTTGACCTTGTGAAGAACAGTGTGGTTCAGGAAATGGGTCTTTTCTTGCAAAACCCAAAGACTTTTGGAGCAGAGACCAGATAATCCTAGAATGTTGGAAAGGACCTAAGAGGTCATCAAGCCCAACCCTCTGAACACTCCACCATCCCTGATAGATAACACTCCAGTCCCTGTTTGAAAACCTCCAGTGAAGGGGAAGAAACTACTCCATGCGGTAACCTATTCCACTGATTGACAGCTCTTACTGTCAAGAAGTTCTTCCTCATGTCTAATCTGCATCTGCACCTTTGAAGTTTCATCCCATTAGTTCTAGTCTTACCCTCTGGAGCAAGTGAGAATAAGTCCAAACCCTTTATAATGTGGCAACCCTTCAGATATTTGAAGACAGCTGTCATGTCCCCTCTCAACCTTCTCTTCTGCAAGCTAAACATAACTAGATCTTTGAACCATTCCTCCTAGGACTTGGTTTCTAGTCCTTTCACCATCTTGGTAGCCCTTCTCTGGACTTGCTCCAGTTGATCAATGTCTTTTTTAAATTGGGGTGTGCAGAACTGAACACAATATTCCAAGAGATGCCTGACCAAGGTGGGATATCTGAGACTGTTCTCTGAATAGATGGGATTCTTGGTGAGGCTTGGTGTATGCATGCGCACGTTCAGAGATGTGTGTATGTTTCTGTATGTGCATGAATATCAAACCTTAAGTGCACTTATGTTTTTTCCCATATATTAATTTTTAAAATGTATATATAATTTTTAAAATGTATATATTGAATTAAGTTTTATTTATTTATTATTAACTTTCTCTACTGCCCAACTCGTGTATAACGACTCTGGGCGGCTTACAGGTAATGCACAAATAAAGATACGTACTTCCACATAGCTTTTGAGTTCCCCAGATATGTGGAAATTACTCCATGGCCCTGTTCCCCTTGCAAACTAATAACCACTGTCAAGTGTTTCACTGCATTAATTTAATCTAAGTTTTGCAATTCCACTTTGGTCCCATTGGCCATTTTATAAGCAAGGTATGGGTGCACTGGTTATTATGATGTTTATCATAATTTATCCGAATTTTGGATCAGCAGCTGCAAGCCAGGTCTAATTGGATCTCATTAGCAGAAAAAGAGATATCTTTGCTAGAAGTGCTCAAACATTTTTTTCTTATTGAACTGAAAAACAGAAAGTGACTGGCCTTTTAAAGAAACAGATATAGGTTAATAATTGTAACTTCAAAAGCATTTAAATTTAGAAACTCTTTCTTTCTCCCCTCCCCCAAATGCTAGCATTAATAAACATAAAGGATATAGTGAATGAGTTAGTTGTGATGGTCAGTTCTAATCAATCAGTTTAGAGGAAAACATATAGAGGTGGGACTGGGCTCATTTATTTGCTGAAAAATGCTGAAGAGTATCCTGCTGCTGCCCAGGCCAACTAGAGAAGCATTACTCACAGCAGACAATTGCTTCTTTTTGTGAATTTATACAAAGAGAGCTTAGGGCAGATCAGCACTTTTTCTGCCTCACAAATTAGAAAGATAGAAATTAATGGTGGAATGTGGAAGTTCCACAGCTCTGTCAAGATGCAAAAGCCAGCCTCGGGCCAGATATTAGTACTGTGTGTTGAAGAAGCACACCCAAACGCTCGGTCTTCAGGGAACCCTTTTGGTATTTCTTTGCAAGACAAGAAACAGGAGAAGAACCATACCCTGCATTCAGGCAAATCAGGGGATACTTGACTGACTAAGGACTCAACCCTAGTTCTTCCAGAACAGTGGGGTCACCCAATCCACTCATGTGGTTTCGATGATGGGGGCTTCAGGTCAGGGAGAGAAAGGGGCATGTTTGGACTGATTCAGGTGAACACCTGGAGGAGCTTTGCCTTAAAAGTCTACCCCCATTCTGGCTAATACCTGGGTTCTTTGCATGTATGGACATACAGTACAGTTCACCACACCAGGCCCATCCCTCCATTTCCAATCTCCCATCTGAGTCCCGAAGGTCTGAAGAAAGACTTAGGCTCAACATAGTTTCAAGCGATCAAACCAGGATGAAAGTCTTCATCAGTGGGCTTGTACAGGCAAAACTGGAGAGTGGTGGATTTAGCACTCTTACATTTCTCTTCCCTTTCCCCCATGCAATGGAAGAGTGCGGATTTAGCCGTCTGATAAAACTTAACTCCTGTTGCCTACGTAGGCTATGGGGGAAGAAGTTTAAATAGTGGAACATGGCTTAGCCATTTCAATGGACCTCCCTTTTGCCTGTGCATGCCCACTGGTTTACACAGACAAAGGGGGAGTGAGCTATAATAGATGGCTTACACCTGGAATCCCCTTTTGTGGGTCTGTACAGCCGTACTTTCTGGGATGTTGTTGAAAACCTGCTGGGATGTCAAGACTGGAGTGCAGAACTATATCCTGGTCAAACTGGGATATATGGTAAGTCTAACTGTATATAGCCAAAACAGTTATAATCCTTCCATGACTGGGAACCTTGGTTATTCATGATGACTTCTGATTCATATAGGGCTATATCGTAGTTATGACATAACCTCTTCAAACCTTGCATTCTCCTCCTCATCCAACAGTAGCGACAATGACTTAATAGGTGCTGGGCCTAGTATCCCAGAAGTGGGCTTGTATGTGCATTTTTAAGCATTCTGGGATTTTACTGCTGCAGGCTTTCATGGCTGGTGTCTGTTGGGCAGTGTTGGGCTTCAGGGTTTAGTGACCAGAAGACCTCTGAAGATGCCAGCCACAGTTGCTGGTGAAATGTCAGGAAATCTGTAGTTTAGACCATGGTCACTAAACCCTGAAGCCCAGCACTGCCCAACATCCTGGGATTCTTCATTGGCTTAGTTAGGAAACAGTTGAAACTGGTGTTTCCTTTCTCAAGCCCATTCTTTCCCTTGCTCCCTTCTGAACACAGATCCAATCTGACAGCCTACTTCTGAAAACAGATTCATTGCACGGACGTATGATTCCTGTCTTTGAGAGCAGCAGCAGCAGCTTTGGACCACAGCATTACCTAAAATGGCTTGGACATTGATGTATTAAAAATATAGCACCAAACTTATTTGTGTAATGGGTCAGCTTCCAATTAATGGCCAGCTGAATTTCATATGAAAGATAAACCCGTAGCCTCTCCAGAATAAATGCACTATTAAAAAGAAAGGCAACGACAGTAATTTATCAGATAAGAACTATAAATGGTTAATTCATGATTTTGCCCCTAAAATTCCTCCGTACAGATTTAGTGAGTCTCTTTAAAACAATTACCCAAGTTACTAATTTGAAATGTATAATAAGGATCATTTTTCATTCCGTGAAAAGTGCCTTTACCAGGGAATTCTTTCTGTTCTACATTCACAGGACAAAAACTTGCTGCCCTTTGGATACACACATATATTATAGCCACTGGCAATAACCATCTTCGATGTCTGTGTATGCGGCATCAATCAGGACACGGAAAGCTCTGGAAGGTAGATTGTGGATCACAAGGCAGAACGAAGAAACACTGTTCGTGTCACCCTGGTCTATCTAACCACACAGCTCCCCACTGACCTTTCTAAACAGATGAAGAAAAACAATTTTGTATATCTAATTGTGGCAGGTGCTGCAGCAGGAAGTGAGGAGTTAATATCCTTCCACTGTTTATGAAAATGAAGTGAGTTGCTATATAATTGAAGGTGATTTTCTTAAAATTAAAAGTAAAAGTGAGTACCTGTAACAAACTGTTTTCCCATTCATACAGCAGAAAGGCATGCCCCGAAAATCGAAAATATTGTCTTTATCTTTCTATGCCTCCCTGACAAGAGTACAGATCAAATTCACCATTTATTAATTTAGGTGTGTTAAAAGTGAAGAGATTTTTTAAAAAACCCTATGGGAGAGAAAAGGTGCTATCTAAAAGCTAGAGGGAATAAAATCAGTAAAATCAGTAAAACAAACAAACAAACAAATAAGGCGGATTCAGAGGAAATGTTTCATTTTAAGTAGGGGGAAAAGATCTATAAAGGATAGCATTTTTTTAAAATACTAAAATATGTTCCTTTTTAATTAGTCATTACACATATTGATTGATTGCCTACTGTACTTCTGATGGCTTCCCTTCAGGGCCTTGTGTATTTCATAGATTGTAAGATGTAAAAATACTTTAAATCAAAGCCGTAAAATAAGCATAGTTAGAGGAGGACATGAGGATTTTTTCTTCATTTACATTCATTACATATTATGAGTTTAATTACCTCCCTCAAATAATACCCAGTGTGAAGGAATGATGCTGGAGAAGGCGTACTTCTAGGATGATTTTATTGATTGTGACTGATGGATGGCATCAACATTGCAGTGTGAAGAATCATGGTTTTGTTACATCAGGAAAATTAAATTGGGAGAGTTATTCTCTTTCCCAGGGATAGTGGCAGTTAGAATATTTCACCTGTAATGAGATGTGTGTGCTATGCGCCATAGTGAACCACTGCTGAGCCATTAAATATATGCAAATGAACGGAAACACAAGAGAACCCGGGCATAATAACCTGCAGAACAGAGAAATGGATCCTGGAAAGTGATTAATTTATTTGATGATGCCTCAAGTGAGGAATTTTAGGTCACAAATGAAGTGACAGAATGACAAATTACCATTTTAAAGAATTTACTGGGCATCATTACTGAACAATTGTCAGGTAGTTTATGGTGGCTGAGAAGATGGTATAAATATAGATCTTTTCCTTATCTGAGATGAATTATTAATCACCTTTTTAAAAAATCTTTGTGAGTGATGGTTGGCTGTCTGATTGGAAATAATGTGTTCTACAATTTTAACTAAATTCTAATATGATATGTAACAGGAATCTTTACAATTAAAGTCTCAGTGGGGAGGGGTGGGAGGTTTACAGTCAATTGCCATTTTAATGGGAGAGAAGAGGATGAATTCGCTAGCATATTTCAGTAAATTTCTTTAGATATATCATCCCTGCTGTGATGCTATTCAAATGTTTGCAGTTTATTTTCATTTGGGGATACACACACACGCACAATGCCACACAAAGACAGGTACACATACTGTGTGTGTGTGTGTGTGTGTGTGTGTGTGTGTGTGTGTGTGTGTATATATATATATATATATATATATATATATATATATATATATACATACACATACTGTATATACTGTATGTATGTATGTATGTATGTATGTATGTATGTATGTATAGGCAGGTGTGTGCGCACGTGCACACACACATACACACACACTTCTGTTTTGTGGTTCCTTTGGATGTTTCATTTGTTTTCTTGTGGCTCCTTTATTAATGATAATATTTTTTATCTAGGTGTGTCTATAGTGTTGCTGAATTGTATTAATATATGATATATCATTATGATGCCAATATTGTCTGTGTGCAGGTGTGTGTGAGTGCATATACACACAGATAGGATAATATTTCGGAGGCCTGCCATGTTATTTCAAGAAAAGTGACTGGCTTTGTCAGCTGGATTGTAAATGTTGCTTTCTTGTGTTATGTTTGGTTTCTGTTTATTTTATGTATGTCATGTCCTTTCTTTATTTGGGTGTCACTGCCTGTACGAGCAGTTAACAGGAAAGAACATGTAGGAATCAAACATTTCAGCTGACAGGTTGGTGGAGGAGATGCAAGCCAGGGGACCTTGTGATACGGAGCTTTATTTAAAGTTGGCTATTTCCTTGATGAACACTACAGTTTAATTTTTGCACTGCTTGACAAAGTTATGGGATAGGTTTGAAAATATTAAGGAGCAAATTAAGAAGTCTAACTGAAAATAACAACAGCTACAACTGCTTCCTTTACTGTAGATAAAAACTACTGACAGATTCGTCAACTCAAATCCATATCTCAACTGACTCTAGCTGCAATCCCATGGACGCTGGGAGAGCACTGCGTGGGCCAGAGGAAACATTGGTTTCCCCCTTTGGAGCTGTGATTGTAGAGGGAGGAAAGCCACTATCATATTCTCCCTTCTCCCATTCTCTGAGGTTACTACAGGAGAAGAAAAGAAGTGTTTTGGGATTTGGCCAGGAGCAACCAGAAGAAGGACTATGAATCCTAACAGTCCTAACCTCCCCCAGCTTCTAGCCTATCCCCAAACACAGGGAAAATTGGGGCCCATTCTTCCCCTAGTCTAAATTAATTCCTTCCCATTGCTCTCAGTGGGAGTGGAAATGTTTTTTAGACATTCTACGGGAAAGGAGTTGGAGAGATGCAAATATCTCTCTACCCGTACATTAACTGGAGTAGTCTGGGCAATGTTGGAGATGTCAGCATTAGATCATTTTAAACTGGGGGTTGATCTGCCCAATGTTAAATGATGATCACATTACCCATTCTTATACAATGATAGCCGTATGGGCTGAGGAAAAAACTGCTCTGAGTTCAGGAGGCATTGAGGAGATGGCAACAGGGCGGGTGCTACAGCAGGAAAGGCACACCAGATGGAACTGTTTAGCAGACGGGACCCACAACATGCCCCTCCTGCTGGACCTGATGGGACGGGTAGAGGTAACTGGGGAGAGGTGGTCCCTCAAATAATGGCAACAGGACAGCAGCAACATGGGGTTCACCCTCTTGTTGCTTCTGTAACGCCTCCTGAACTCAAATGTGTATTTTCCTCAACCCATGGAACTAACACATGAGCCCAGGAAAAGGTACCACTTATTTAAAGAGCTGTGGAGGGGGGGGAGAGGGTGCCCACATTTATCCGTGTTGCATCCAAATACTGCACACCTTTACCATGTATAACTTGAATCCTCAAGACTTCCTTTTCCTCTTCCAAGCACATTTGCCACCTATAGGAAACCATTTTGGGAAATTCAGAACAGTAGTGTTGAGTTTCTTTTCAGCCAAATGCTGATTACAACTAGTAATATCTCCCTTCAATCTAATCCCAAGGAAGCTGTTCAAGATTTAAATTGGGATGTTGGCAGGGATCTGAAGGAGGGCAGATGAATGTAAGCTGAGTTGGAAAAGACAAACGAAAAGAGTCCTGGCTAGTTGAAAAACAGATACGTAAAGAAGGGTTTCACCTGTTTGGAATGGCATTACAGTACCTGGCCATGTGGATGTACTCTGGATTCAGCTGTGCCAAATGTGCTCATACTTGGGGTGGTGATGATGCATCCTTAGCCTCTTTTTGTTTCAGCTCTTGTCATATGTTCTACAAAGAGAATATCTTTGAAGAGTGTTCAAAACTGTCACTGAACTTGAATCAGTGAATTTTAAAAAAAATACTTGAATTAAAGGACATACATAACCCCAAGGATGCAAAAGTTTCACCAGCTACTAGCTCATTTCTAGGTACAGTCCAAAGTGCTGATTATGACACGCAAAACCCTTCACAGCCTGGGACCAGGTTAACCAAAAGATTCCATTCTCATTCTCATTCCATGTCAGACTGCCTGGATTTTAAGATCTTCAGGGAACCTTCTATCTATCCAGTCAACAACTGAGGCATACGTGGAAGAATTTGAGTGGTGGTCTTCCCAAGGCTGTCATTTTATTGTAGGGCACTTCTACACCACCACTGTGTTACTGTCCTAGCCATCATAAGCCATGCATAAGCCACCTATGATTGTCTTCACTTCGGCTGACTTGAGATCCTGAGAACAAGGAATGCAAATCTCTGCCCTGCCCCAAGTAGCTAAAGGTCCTGCAAGTCGAAAATCTCCTCACCCAACTCCACAAAAAGGGAAGGCAAGGCGTTAAAAATGCAGCAGAGAAGGAAACTATGGGGAATGAACTCCAAAGCCCTCGAGTGGGCATTTCTCTTATAGAGCCTAAAGTCAGGAGGCAGAGGAGGTATGAGGCAAGGGGAAACAGAGTCACAGCATCTTAAAACACACACACATACACACATGCCCTGCTTTGCAGCAGTTTTAGATACAGGTGAACTAGAAATAAATCTGCTCAGCTCTCAAATGCTGCAGAAGTTTGGAGGATGTAGAGCGTAGAGCTGAGATCAAACTAGTGCACAATCCTGGTTTGGAAGTGCCTGTACTGTTAGTCAATTCTTGCTCCACTTGGAAAGGCAGGATACAAATGTAATAAACCCAAAAGGTAAACATTTGAACTTCTGTCACTTCCTTTAGAAATATATTGATAACTGAGATGAGATGTATAAAATAATTCAGTTCTAATATTCCTTGGCATAGACACCCTGTGGTAAGATGCATTCTAAAATTAAACAGTGGATTAAGCTAAAATGGGTGTTTGTATCTTGACTGAGTTCATGACTGAGTTAACAGAGGATCCTAAGAAAACTTTTCCATTGACAGTATAGAGTTACAGGTGGGAAATTCCTGAAATGAAGACAGAGGAACAGATGTGATGGTGTAATAAGGCTGGAAGAAGGAACCACAGTTGAGGGAGTGAACAAGGAAGTCTGTTAATTTGGACAGCAGCCATGAATCACCAGAGTCCCTGGGAATGATTGATGAGAGTATGTCTTTGCAATCCAGAGAAAAGTTCAGCAGACAGACAGCTAAATATTGTTCTCTATGGAAGGAATTGTGCTTGGGGAATGGGGGGGGGGCAGGCTTGCATTGGAAGAGGTTGGAATGCGGGCATTGTAATCAGTGGTGTGATGGGGGAACAGCAGAAATGCAGAGCATCCCCACCTGAAGATAGTCTGGTTCCACCATATTTATGTAAGTGGCTCGGAGAGACAGTATCAAAACACGTTTATTAGTAGATACAGAGAATGTTTGTCCTCAGCTGATTTGTGAAATGGATTAGCTAGGAAGCCTATTTTTAGCAGTATGATGGCTTTTGGGTGGTTTTTTTTTATTTTTTGGATGGCTTGGCTTTTTCTGGACATTTTTATAGTTTTCAATTCAATTTGATTCTAAGTTTCCACTCTGCTGGCATACTAGATGTTGTTTTCAATGCTATTACCCATTTCTTTGATTATTTCTTTTTTTCCTTTGTAAATTTTTGTGTGTGGGGGGGTTGCCTTCGAGTCAGTGCTGGGGACTGCCTGGACAAGTCCCTGCAGGTTTCTTGGTAAGGTTTTTCAGAAGTGGTTTGCCTTTGCCTCCTTCCTAGGGCTGAGAGAGAGCGACTGGCCCAGGGTCACCCAGCTGGCTTTGTGCCCAAGGCAGGACTAGAACTCATTGGTCTCCCAGTTCCTAGCCTGGTGCCTTCACCACTACACCAAACTGGCTCTCGTAATGTTTTTGGAAGCTGTAAATTTTTAATAATGTTGCAGAAAACTTTCAAGTATTGGTTGGAAAAGAACAGCAGCTGCCGCCACAACAAGGCTCCTCAACTCCATGGGGGAAAAGTCATGTTTCCCCATTTTTGGAAGGATGTCACTCTTCTGACCTTAAGGCTGCAGGCAGCCCAATATTAAAGGAACTATTGAGTTATTATTTGTAATGTGAGACAATAAGGGGAAAAGTCATCAAATATATGGGGAATGATTATATTTAATAATATGTAATTAAAATTAAGCCAAAAACCAATTTTGCTCAAGCTCTCGGATTGCTTTCTGCTAGACCCGCCAGCTTTTTTGCAGTTGCCCCCATGGCATGCCAGCTAAAAGGCCCTGGTGGCTATTGATCTGAAAAAGATGGTACCTCCCTTCTCTCTCAGAAGTGGAGCCCAACCTCATGCCTTCCCTGCATAGAGGATATGTACTCAGAAAGGAGAGGAGAGACCTCGAGGATGCCCATTGTTGTGAGTCTTGTTTTTGCCCTCCTGACAGGTCCTTCTTCCCAGGTTTCCCAAGTAGTACAAGAATTACAATTTGGTGCTACCAGTCAAGGTGGACCTCCTGGTACATCCCAGTGCATCCAGCTGGGAAGATCTTAGCCTATCTCTTCCTTTAGCCCTGGGATAACTAAAAAGGTAAGGAAGGGGCTTTGGTTCTTCCTGCTCAAAGCTGAGAAATGTAGAGCTTAACCAAACCTTGTGAACATCCAGAAACACCAGGAGTAGCTGTGCAGCTATGCAATCTTGCATGTGTGCATGGTTTTAGTGAGAAATAACCTTTTAAGATATAGCCGGAGATCTAGCTATAAAAAGGCAAAAAGAGGAACCAGAGGGAAAGGAGCATGCAAAGGAAACACGAGGAGCAACTATTGCACACAAAACTCTCAATAACATTGATTATTCATTCATATGTGTCATGCTATTTCCTTTTAGAGTATGAAATGTGCAATGTGCCGAAAGGGTATATGAAGTGGTAAACAAAAGAAATTAAAGACATGAGGTCAGAAACCAAAAGGAAATATAGCTAAACCTAGTTTACGCCGTTTGATGCACATCTCGCAGATGCAAAGAAGCTGCAGCAGTCATCATGGCATCCATCCAGCCATCCATCCAGCACGTCATTGTCATCTGTGACTAATGATGTCACGTCATGAATACCCGGAGCAGTGGGTCATTTTGGCAGGGTGGCAGATTTTCGCGGACTGGCCAATGATGGAGGAAGTCTCCTGGTGCTGGACTGGCCCCAATGATACGGAGGCGGGGCGGGGGCCTGGCGGTGGACGTGCTTCAATGACGCAGCTCAGGGCTTGGGGTGCTGGCTAGACAACACAGGTTTGGCGGCTCGCTTGGCCTGGACAGCTTAGTGTATTCCGGTGAGACAGTGGGACTTGGGCGGACCCTGGATAAGTGGACTGGCCCAGAGCCTGGCAGATTTTTAAGAACTGGACTGTGGGTGCGGCAATGCCACGACAAGCTTTTGGGCAATGTAATAGATTGGCTGGAGTGTAACAACGACTCCAATGTTTTTTGGGCTATGGATTACCAGGACAGAGGCCACCACGGAATTTAGCCTAGCCATCCCCCCCAACCGCCCCTGATATAACCAAGGCCATTGGGATCCCCTCAAAGTGAATGTGGTACTCCCTCTCAAGTGTAAGAGGCACAGGAGGGAGTACGGGTTTGGATGTAGAGTGTGAGAACACTCATCCCCCTGAGTGAGAGGCAGGGGGTGAGGAGGAGTGCCTGGAGTGCCCCTCTTGCTGACCAGTGAGAGAGGTTGAGGGGGGGCGAATGAGTGTGAGAGTGGTGACTGAGCTCCTTCAGTGCCAAGAGCATGAGCTGGTGCACTGGTAGGGTCCTTCATCTACTGTGTTGATTGGGAATGGGTGAGTTGGGTGAATGAATGGAGGGATACCCGCTTTTAACCAGTGATCTCGGGAGTCCAGGAGTGGAGGCTAATGAATTCAGAGACTCTAGGGGTTATAGGGCGGGGCAGGCCATTGAAGTGGTGACTGGCAGGGGATGTTATGACAGGAGCCGGAGGGCAGGCCATGTTAGGGGAAGACGCCCCCGGTGTTTATTACCGGTGGTGTGTTCTGGCCCTCCGTGCTCAAACCTAGGTCCTAGACAGCAGACTTGCAGTTGCCTTGACTTTTGGCTGCTGCTTTGTAATGCCAGGTCAATTAATAACAAGGCCCCCCTCATATACAATTTGATCATGGAGGAGGGGGCAGACCTGGCATGCATCACTGAAACCTGGCTGGGCCTGGAAGGAGGTGTTCCTCTTTCTGAGATATGTCCAGCTGGGTTTCAGGTTTGGCACCAGCCAAAACTTCAGGGCAGGGGAGGAGGGGTGGCTGTTGTCATCCGGGAGTCTCTAGTGGCCATCAAGGGCCCTGCACCACAAGTTACCGGTTATGAGACCTTGTTTTTCAAGCTGGGTTCTCATGAACAGTTGGGAGTGTTGCTACTGTACCAGCCTCCCTGCTGCGTAGCAACCTCCCTGCCTGAGCTGCTGGAGGCTGTCTCAGGATTGGCGGTTGAGTTCCCCAGGCTTATGGTTTTGGAGGATTTCAACCTGCCTTCCCTGGGGCGGACCTTGGAAGCGGCTCGGGAGTTCATGGCCACCATGGCAGCCATGGGCCTGTTCCAGATCATCCAGGACCTGACTCGAGACAGTGGCCTCACTCTGGATTTAGTTTTCTTGTTGGAGCAGTGGCAATGTGATCTGAGGGGAGAGTTACATCTTTCCCCTTTGTCATGGTCAGATCACACCCTGGTGACCTTGAGATTCTCTTATGCTGCTCCCCTCCGCAGGGAGGCTGGACCTATTTGATTGGTCTGCCCCCAGTGACTTATGGACCCGATAGGGTTTCAGAGGGAGCTGGGGGTTATACCCGAGGATCTGCTGCATGGTCCAGTGGAGGCTCTGGCTGCTGCCTGGAATAGGGAGACGGCCAGGGCCTTGGACAGGATCACGCCTGTGCGGCCTCTCTTGTCCAGTCGAACCCTACACTCCCCCTGGTTCACGGAGGAGTTGAGGGTTCTGAAGAGGATTAAGAGACACCTAGAGCACTGCTGGAGGAAGACAAAGACTGAATCTGACCAAACACAAGCTAGAGCCACTATTAAGGCCTACCTTGTGGCGGTAAGAGCGGCGAAACATCAGTATTTCTCTGCTCTTATTGCATCTGCGGAATGCTGCCTGGCAGCCCTGTTTAAGATCACCCAATCCCTTTTAGGAAAAGGGGAGTCAGAAATCCATCTGCAGGGCTTTGCTGAGGAATTTTCTGGGCATCTGCAGGATAAAATTGCTCGGATCTGCTCCAAGTTGGACTCTGAGCGTGAGACAGAGTCTGAGAAGATACCCAGGGAACGTACTTACCTTGTTATCTGGGAACAGTTCGATCCTGTTGGACCTGAGGAAGTGGACAGAGTCCTCTGGACTGTAAATTACACCACCTGCCAATTAGATCCATGCCCCTCCTGGCTGGTGAAAGCAGCTTGGGAGGTGACATGTGGCTGGGTCCAGACGATGGTAAATACATCCTTTTGAGAGGGGGTGTTCCCGGCAACTTTTAAGGAAGCGCTGGTGCACCCCCTCCTCAAGAAGCCATCGCTGGACCCTACTGTACTGGATAATTTTCGTCCATTCTCCCACCTCCCCTTTTTGGGGAAGGTGGTTGAGAAGGTGGTGGCATTGCAGCTCCAGAGGATTCTGGATGAAATGGATTATCTAGACCCCTTTCAGTCAGGTTTCAGGCCCGGTCATGGGACAGTTGTGCTTATGGATGAACTTTGGCGGGAGTGAGATGGAGGCAGTGCATCCATTCTCGCTCTTCTTGACCTCTCAGCGGCATTCGATATCGTCGACCATGGTATCCTTCTGGGACAGCTCAGTTGGGGGTGGGTGGCGTGGTTTTGCGCTGGTTCACCTCCTTCTTCCAGGGCAGGTCCCAGTCAGTGTTGATAGGGAGCGAGAGATCCAGCCTGCGGGCCCTTCTTTGCGGGGTTCCGCAGGGCTCGGTACTCTCTCTGCTCCTTTTTAACAACTAGATGAAACTGCTGGGCAAGATCATCCATCACCATGGAATGAGGTATCATCAATACACCGATGATACCCAACTATACATCACCATCCCAGGTGAAGTAAGTGATGCAGTGACCACCCTGTCCAAGTGCCTGGGGGATGTAGGGGCCTGGATGGGGGAAAAAAGGCTTCGACTGAACCCTGGTAAGATGGAGTTGTTGTTTATTCGTTCAGTCGTTTCCGACTCTTCGTTAATTCATGGACCAGTCCACGCCAGAGCTTTCTGTCGGCCGTCACCATCCCCAGCTCCCCAATGGTTGAGTCCGTCACCTCCAGAATACCATCCATCCATCTTGCCCTTGGTCTGCCCCTCTTCCTTTTGCCTTCCACTTTCCCTAGCATCAGCTTCTTCTCCAGGGTATCCTGTCTTCTCATTATGTGGCCAAAGTACTTCAGTTTTGCCTTTAATATCATTCCCTCAAGTGAGCAGTCTGGCTTTATTTCCTGGAGTATGGACTGGTTTGATCTTCTTGCAGTCCAAGGCACTCTCAGAATTTTCCTCCAACACCACAGTTCAAAAGCATCTATCTTCCTTCGCTCAGCCTTCCTTATGGTCCAGCTCTCGCAGCCATAGGTTACTACAGGGAATACCATTGCTTTAACTATGCGGACCTTTGTTGTCAGTGTGATGTCTCTGCTCTTAACTATTTTATCAAGATTTGCCATTGCTCTCCTCCCAAGAAGTAGACGTCTTCTGATTTCCTGGCTGCAGTCAGCGTCTGCAGTAATCTTTGCGCCTAGAAATACAAAGTCTGTCACTGCCTCCACTTTTTCTCCCTCTATTTGCCAGTCATCAATCAAGCTCGTTGCCATAATCTTGGTTTTTTTGAGGTTTAACTGCAACCCAGCTTTTGCACTTTCTTCTTTCACCTTCGTCATAAGGCTCCTCAACTCCTCCTCGCTTTCAGCCATCAAAGTGGTATCATCTGCATATCTGAGATTGTTAATGTTTCTTCCAGCGATTTTAACTCCAGCCTTGGATTCCTCAAGCCCAGCATGTCGCATGATGTGTTCTGCGTACAGGTTGAATAGGTAGGGTGAGAGTATACAACCCTGCCGTACTCCTTTCCCAATCTTAAACCAGTCCGTTGTTCCGTGCTCTGTTCTTACCGTTGCTACTTGGTCGTTATACAGATTCCTCAGGAGGCAGACAAGATGACTTGGTATCCCCATACCACCAAGAACTTGCCACAATTTGTTATGATCCACACAGTCAAAGGCTTTAGAATAGTCAATAAAACAGAAATAGATGTTTTTCTGAAATTCCCTGGCTTGCTCCATTATCCAGCGGATATTGGCAATTTGGTCTCTAGTTCCTCTGCCTTTTCTAAACCCAGCTTGTACATCTGGCAATTCTCGCTCCATGAATTGCTGGAGTCTACCTTGCAAGATCTTGAGCATTACCTTACTGGCATGTGAAATAAGTGCCACTGTTCGATAGTTTGAACATTCTTTAGTGCTTCCCTTTTTTGGTATGGGGATATAAGTTGATTTTTTCCAATCTGATGGCCATTCTTGTGTTTTCCAAATTTGCTGGCATATGGCATGCATCACCTTGACAGCATCATCTTGCAAGATTTTAAACAGTTCAGCTGGGATACCATCGTCTCCTGCTGCCTTGTTATTAGCAATGCTTCTTAAGGCCCATTCAACCTCACTCTTCAGGATTTGTTGTTCAGTCGTTTAGTCGTGTCCGACTCTTCGTGACCTCATGGACCATAGTACGCCAGGCCTTCCTGTCCTCCACTGTCTCTCGGAGTTTACTCAAATTCATGTTCGTTACATCGGTGATGCTATCTAACCATCTCATCCTCTGCCGTCCCCTTCTCCTTTTGCCCTCAGTCTTTCCCAGCATCAGGGTCTTTTCCAGTGAGTCCTCTCTTCGCATTAGGTGGCCAAAGTATTTGAGCTTCAGCTTCAGCATCTGTCCTTCCAATGAGCAGTCAGGGTTGATTTCCTTTAGGATTGACTGGTTTGACCTCCTTGCAGTCCAAGGGACTCTCAAGAGTCTTCTCCAGCACCACAGTTCGAAAGCATCAATTCTTCGGCGCTCAGCCTTCCTTATGGTCCAACTCTCACAGCCATACATTGCTACTGGAAAAACCATAGCTTTAACTATACGGACCTTTGTCGGCATGGTGATGTCTCTGCTTTTTAATATGCTGTCTAGGTTTGCCATAGCTTTCCTCCCAAGGAGCAAGCGTCTTTTAATTTCATGGCTGCAGACACCGTCTGCGGTGATCTTGGAGCCCAAGAAAATAAAATCTGTCACTTCTTCCATTTCTTCCCCTTCTATTTGCCAGGAAGTGATGGGACCAGATGCCATGATCTGGGTTTTTTTAATGTTGAGTTTCAAGCCAGCTTTTGCACTCTCCTCTTTCACCCTCATCAAGAGGCTCTTTAGTTCCTCTTCACTTTCTGCCATTAGGGTGGTATCGTCTGCATATCTGAGGTTGTTGATATTTTTCCCGGCAATCTTAACTCCGGCTTGTGATTCATCCAGCCCGGCATTTCTCATGATGTACTCTGCATATAAGTTAAATAAGCACGGTGATAATATACAGCCTTGTCGTACTCCTTTCCCAATTTTGAACCAGTCGGTTGTTCCATGTCCGGTTCTAACTGTTGCTTCTTGACCCACATACAGGTTTCTCAGGAGACAGGTAAGGTGGTCTGGTACTCCCATCACTTTAAGAATTTGCCACAGTTTGTTGTGATCCACACAATCAAAGGCTTTAGCGTAGTCAATGAAGCAGAAGTAGATGTTTTTCTGGAACTCTCTTGCTTTTTCCATGATCCAGCGAATGTTGGCAATCTGATCTCTAGTTCCTCTGCCTCTTCGAAACCCAGCTTGCACTTCTGGTAGTTCTCGGTTCACATGCTGCTGAAGCCTAGCTTGTAGGATTTTGAGCATAACCTTGCTGGCATGTGAAATGAGCGCAATTGTACGGTAGTTTGAACATTCTTTGGCATTGCCTTTCTTTGGAATTGGAACGTAAACTGACCTTTTCCAATCCTGTGGCCACTGTTGAGTTTTCCAAATTTGTTGGCATATTGAGTGCAGCACTTTAACAGCATCATCTTTTAGGATTTTAAATAGCTCAGCTGGGATACTGTCTTCTCCGCTAGCTTTGTTGTTAGTAATGCTTCCTAAGGCCCACTTGACTTCACTCTCTAGGATGTCCGGCTCAAGGTCAGTGACCACACCATCGTATTTATCAGGGATATTAAGATCTTTCTTGTATAGTTCTTCTGTGTATTCTTGCCACCTCTTCTTAATCTCTTCTGCTTCTGTTAGGTCCCTGCCTTTTTTGTCCTTTATCATGCCCATCTTTGCACAAAACGTTCCCTTGATATCTCCGATTTTCTTGAAGAGATCTCTAGTCTTCCCCATTCTATTGTTTTCCTCGATTTCTTTGCATTGTTCATTTAAGAAGGCCTTCTTATCTCTCCTTGCTATTCTCTGGAATTCTGCATTCAGTTGTTTATATCTTTCCCTTTCTCCCTTGCCTTTTGCTTCCCTTCTTTCCTCAGCTATTTGTAAAGCCTCATCAGTCAGCCACTTTGCTTTCTTGCATTTCTTTTTCTTTGGGATGGTTTTAGTTGCTGCCTCCTGTACAATGTTACGAACCTCCATCCATAGTTCTTCAGGCACTCTGTCTACCAGATCTAATCCTTTAAATCTATTCCTCACCTCCACTGTATATTCATAAGGGATATGATTTAGGTCATACCTGATTGGTCTAGTGGTTTTCTCTACGTTCTTCAATTTAAGCCTAAATTTTGCGATAAGAAGCTCATGATCTGAGCCACAGTCAGCTCCAGGTCTTGTTTTTGCTGATTGTATAGAGCTTCTCCATCTTTGGCTGCAAAGTATATAATCAATCTGATTTCGGTATTGACCATCTGGTGATGTCCATGTGTAGAGTCGTCTCTTGTGTTGTTGGAAAAGAGTGTTTGCTATGACCAGCGTGTTCTCTTGACAAAACTCTATTAGCCTTTGCCCTGCTTCATTTTGTACTCCGAGGCCGAACTTGCCCGTTATTCTGGTTATTTTTTGACTTCCTACCTTAGCATTCCAGTCCCCTATGATGAAAAGGACATCTTTTTTTGGTGTTAGTTCTAGAAGGTGTTGTAGATCTTCATAGAACCGGTCAACTTCAGCTTCTTTGGCATCAGTGGTTGGGGCATAGACTTGGATCACTGTGATGTTGAATGGTTTGCCTTGGATTCGAACTGAAAGCATTCTGTCGTTTTTGAGGTTGTACCCCAGTACTGCCTTTCCCACTCTTTTATTGACTATGAGAGCTACTCCATTTCTTCTAAGGGATTCTTGCCCACAGTAGTATATATAATGGTCTCCTGAATTAAATTCGCCCATTCCTGTCCATTTTAGTTCGCTGATTCCCAAGATGTCGATGTTCAATCTTGTCATCTCATGTTTGACCACATCCAGCTTACCTTGATTCATAGATCTTACATTCCAGGTTCCTATGCAATATTGTTCTTTACAGCATCGGACTTTCCTTCCACTTCCAGACACATCCACAACTGAGCGTCCTTTCGGCTTTGGCCCAGCCGTTTCACACTTTCTGGAGCTACTCGGAATTGCCCTCCGCTCTTCCCCAGTAGCATTTTGGACACCTTCCGACCTGAGGGGCTCATCTTCCGGCGTCATATCTTTTAGCCTTTTGATACTGTCCATGGGTTTTCTTGGCAAGGATACTGGAGTGGTTTGCCATTCCCTCCTCCAGTGGACCACGTTTTGTCACTCTTCACTCTTCAGTGATCACATCTTCACACAATCACTCTTCAGTGATTCACATCACTCTTCAGGATGTCTGGCTCTAACTCACTGACCACACCGTCAAAGCTATCTCCAATATTATTATCCTTCCTATACAGATCTTCCGTATATTCTTGCCACCTTTTCTTGATCTCTTCTGCTTCTGTTAGGTCCTTACCATCTTTGTTTTTGATCATACCCATTTTTGCCTGGAATTTACCTCCGATGTTTCTAATTTTCTGGAAGAGGTCTCTTGTCCTTCCTATTCTATTGTCTTCTTCCACTTCCGCACATTGCTTGTTTAAAAATAATTCCTTATCTCTTCTGGCTAACCTCTGGAATTTTGCATTGAATTGGGCATATCTCCCCCTATCCCTGTTGCCTTTTGCTTTCCTTCTTTCTTGGGCTACTTCCAGTGTTTCAGCAGACAGCCATCTTGCCTTCTTGGTTTTCTTTTTCTTTGGGACGTTTTTTGTTGCCGCCTCCTGAACAATGTTGCGAACTTCTGTCCATAGTTCTTCTGGGACCCTATCTACTAAATCTAGTCCCTTAAATCTATTCTTCACCTCCACTGCATATTCCTTAGGAATATTAGTGAGCTCATATCTAACTGATCTGTGGGTCTTCCCTATTCTCTTTAGTTTGATTCTAAATTTTGCAATAAGAAGTTCGTGATCTGAACTACAGTCAGCTCCAGGTCTTGTTTTTACCGACTGTATAGATGTCCGCCACCTTTGGCTGCAAAGGATGTAGTCAATCTGATTTCGGTGTCGACCATCTGGTGAAGTCCATGTATAAAGTTGTCTCTTAGGTTGTTGGAAGAGAGTGTTTGTTATGCACAGTGAGTTGTCTTGGCAAAATTCTATCAGCCTATGTCCTGCTTCATTTTGTTCTCCCAGACCATGCTTGCCTGTAATTCCAGGTGTCGTCTGACTACCCACCTTAAGATGGTAAGATGGAGTGGCTGTGGATTAATGGCTCCTCGGCATCTGGGACATTGTCATCTTTAGTTCTGGATGGGGTCGCACTGCCCCAGACAGACCCGGTGCGTAACTTGGGGGTCCTCTTGGACTGACGACTCCTGCTCGAAGAGCAGGTGGCAGTTGTGGCCAGGAGGGCCTTTGCTCAACTTCGTATTGTGCGCCAGTTATGCCCTTTCCTTGACCGAGAGGCCCTTCGAACGGTCACTCATGCCCTGGTTGTCTCCCATATAGATTACTGTAACGCACTCTACATGGGGCTACCCTTGAAGAATATCTGGAAGCTACAGCTGATCCAGAATGCAGCCGCGTGGACAATTCTGGGTGTCCCAAGGTGGACACATGTAACACCTTTGCTGCGTGAGCTGCACTGGGTTCCAGTCTGCTTCCGGGTCCAATTCAAGGTGTTGGTTATGATCTTTAAAACCCTACATGGCATTGGACCAGGCTACCTAAGGGACCATCTCATTCCCATTACATCGTCCTGTCCCACCCAAGCATGCAGAGAGGGCATGCTACGGACCCCATCCGTTAAAGAATTCCATCTAACAGGGTCTTGGAAGCGTGCCTTCTCTGCAGTAGCCCCTGCCCTCTGGAACATTCTTCCCCCAGAGATAAGACAGGCCCCTTTGCTCCTGGACTTAAAAAAAAAACTTAAAACCTGTTTCTGTCAATATGCCTGGGGCAGGAAGGAGAATGTACACTCTTGGGGATGGCTAGCGCCTTAGGGTGGCCCTAGAGTGTCCTTTTTACCCATGGACTTAAGAAGACTCTGCCATCTGGACTTTATTATATGTATTATTAGATCCACAAATTTGTGATTCTTATGTTTATTTTACTCTATTTATAACTGTATTGTAATTAATTATATTTTATTGTAAACTGCCCAGGGTCCCCCTTGGGGTAGATGGGCGGTGATAAATCTAACAAATAAATAAATAAATAAATAATAAATAAATAAATAAAATAATGGTGATAGTGGGGAGGCAGGCCCTGACACCACCCAGCACCAGGATCCCAGTAGTGAATGAGGTGAATGTGAAGGGGAGGAGAAGCCCACGTTCCCATGTAATGAGATACCCAGGTCCACACCTGTGGTGGGAACTAGAGGACACCTGCAAGGGATAGGACTGCTGGGGGCGGGGAGGAAGGGAGTGGAAAAACAGAGGAATATAGCAGAGACAGAATGTGCCTGGTAACACTTCTTGTTGTGTCTTAAAGCCAAGATTTCTTCTCAAACTGGCAATTTAATTAGATTCTGTTTCCAAATTTTGATCAAAGTTACAGTTAAAAAAAAAGAATATCTGAGTTTGCATAGTAAATATTGAGTAATGAAAGAAATGTAAAGACACAAGGTCAGTTTTTTGCTCTGAATATATCGTTTTCTGGGATAGAGATGGAAGATACAGTGCAGAGAGTTCTTGGACAATTGCCTCCAAGCATTAGAAAGGGTTATGAATAACAATGTTTGGAAAAGGAAGTGTTTATGGGCATCTGTATTTTAGTTCAGAATGCAAGTTGCAGTATTATAGAATAACAGGACCTATAAGAAAGGGACGTCAAGCTGTTAGATTGTTTTAAAATCTGATGTAACCTCAGCAGACACACACTTCAGCTGCAGTCTTCAAGCTACTAAGACTTCTTGTTAGCATCATTGAATGTTAACAGATTTAAACGATATTTTGCATAATCCCGAAAGATAATTGTGCTCCGAATTTATTTCAGAATGTAAGCAACACTGTAAGGTGGGCTGACAGCATGAAACAGTTTCTCCAAAATTATTGTCTATTGTTTTATATCAAATTCTGTCTCTCCAGGGTCACTATGAACTTTGGTTCTATAGAAGCATCACAGAAGTTCCAGGAAATCTGAGTGTAAACAACACAGGTTTCCTATGACAAGTATGTTTTAAATAATGCTATTTACAGTGTGTTGGCTGGAATATGTATGAAATATGCTTCTGAGGTGTCTTTTAGTTATATTAATGCTGCTCTTTTATACTCATTGCATGCAGGAGAAAATTATAAAGAACATTTTTAATGGTATTTATCCTCGTGAACCTGTTCCATAGTATGTCTGTTTTCAGAATCATCCTAACAGTATGTTTTTTTGGCGTTGCATTATACCAGTAGACGGTTCATCTTGTCTAAAAGGCTTCCTTATCTAGCAATAGGCTGTTAGGAAGCGGTTGTTAGTAATGAAGTTATGTAAAAATATTCCCCATTGGGGAATAATAACCTTATTTAGAGAGAAGATTGTCATTATTCTGATTTGTTTCTCCTGAAGTATTTCCAGACATCACTACTTCTATGTGTATATGGTTGTGTCCATAGATGCAGAGTTTTGGAACAATATTGACAATAATCCTTTATTGATTGAAATGACCATTAAAACATGTTTTGGTTAGATAACAAATTCTTGCCATCTGAAAACCCAGCAGCTTAAATAAAAACGACCCATTTCCTGAACTTTCCAGAGATACCTATCTATCTATATATCCTCGGGATTTATTTTTTGTTTTTAAATGATATTCGAATATCACCCATAATGATGCTCTCTGTGTGAATGAAATTTAAAACAGAAAATTTAAAACAGAAAAAACATGAATTGCAGCAGCTATATAAAAAAGCAAAACATGAATCAGGATAAACTCAATAAGAAAAATTAAACCTGTGAATATCAATACAGCCAAAGTAAAAGCACTAATACTGCAATCCTACTTTTCAGAGGCTGTAGGATTAATTAGATGCATGCAAAATATTCATATTGGAAATAATTTGTATGAAATACTGCTGGTTTGGGGGGGCATATTTTTAAAAGCAGTTCACAGAAAATATTACAGATTGGACTGTGAACCATTGGTAGCATTGTGTGGTTCACAGAAATGACATCCACACCTGGAAAGCATCTCAGGCCTTAAAGGATATCCATCAGGATAACTTTTGAAGAGTTCTTCTGTGCTAACTGGGAATTCAGGGACATATCATGGACTCATCATATCAAGTCAACAGCTGCCCACACCAATTTGCCCAGGATCATGAAGTAGGGTTGAGCCATTTTCACATAAAGTCACAATGGCACCTCTCAGTTTTGCTCTTGCTCCTGCAAAGGCAACTAATGTCATATCTATCTTTGCTTTGTATACAGTTTTGCAGGCCATCTGCAATTTGCTGGGGAATTGTGTTGGCATTTGCTCCACTGTCTACTTTAAAGAAACTGGGAGACAACAATAAGACTGTGTTACAGCGGGCACCTAGGCTGCTTGGTTGCTTTGTTTGCTGGGTTCTTGGGGTTTTGTGTGAGTGTGTGTATGCCTTCAAATCTGTGTTGACTCCTGGCGACCGCCTGGACTAGTCCCTGCAGTTTTCTTGGCAAGGTTTTTTGGAAGTGGTTTGCCCTTGCCTGCTCCTTCCTAGGGCTGAGAGAGAGGGACTGGCCCAAGGTCACCCAGCTGGCTTTGTGCCTAAGGCGGGACTAGAACTCTCAGTCTCCTGGTTTGCCACTGGCTCCTTCCTAGGGCTGAGAGAGAGAGTGACTGGCCCAAGGTCACCCAGCCGGCTTTCATGCCTAAGGCGGGACTAGAACTCTCAGTCGCCTGGTTTGCTATTGGCTCCTTCCTAGGGCTGAGAGAGAGAGTGACTGGCCCAAGGTCACCCAGCCGGCTTTCATGCCTAAGGCGGGACTAGAACTCTCAGTCGCCTGGTTTGCTATTGGCTCCTTCCTACGGCTGAGAGAGAGTGATTGGCCCAAGGTCACCCAGCCGGCTTTGTGCCTAAGGCGGGACTAGTACCGTTCCCCAAAACAGGGCATTTGTGTCTCTGGTGGGGTGAGAAAGCTCAGGTCGTACTTTGCACGTTTTAGCAAAAATGATTCCTCCCCTGCCAACTTGTTGCAGATTTCACCAAACTTCAGGCAGGGTCTGGGGGATTCTTTCTGCAGCTTCCGGAGCATTTCGCAATCTCACAATCTTTTTTGCCCTTGATGGCTCTTGAGCCAAGGCTCCAGCTTCTGCAGCCTGGGCTCCAGGGAGAGTGTTTCCTTGGCAGTTTTCAATTGCTTGTGTGAGGGTCAAATAAGGATTTGAGTTTGCATTCTTAGGTATTAAAGACGACTTTGCCTCTGAACATTAGATCTATAGAGCCCCACCTTCACAAAGCTGGAATTTTTCTCTAAGACTTGTAGCAAAACTAAACAAACAAAAATAAAAGGAAAATCTGTGCCTGCTGTCTTATTGTAAGGAAGTTGCCAAAATTGGAACTGTTCAAAAATAAGGCTTCTCCTGGACGCTCAGTCATAATGCAGTGCAGAAAAGTCTTCTGCTAGTGTCTTCTTTGCTGAGTCTGTTATAGATATTAGGAAGACCGTTGTATGTTCCAAAATCCTTTTCTCCTATGTAATACAACATGGCAGTGCTGTAACCCTTTGAATCTTCCTCAGTAACTCGTAGATGTAATCTTTCTTTCTATTTCCCCAGGTTTTCTTCCAGGTTTCCAGCAAGGTTTAGAACAGAGGGAGGTTTAAAGGTTCCACCTTTTTCCTGCCAATACAGGCCTGGGTGGCTTCTCCAGGTGGTGTGAAGAAACTGGTGCATTTCTGAGATTGTCTAATGGGCCTAGAGTGTGCTACAGGAAGGGGTGATGTTTTCTCCAGACCCTCTGCTCCTCAACACACTCCAGGCCCAATCAGTTTCACAACAGGTGCCTTTCGTATAATTGCAACAACAATTCACCCAGAGAAACCAACTCCTGAGGTGTCTTATGCAACTTTGCCTCAGTTCCCAAGCCCCAAAAGGGAGAGGACGCAAAAAAGAGAAGGATGCCGAGAATGGTTGCATGTGTGTATGTGTGGTTTTTTTCTCTCTCTCTCTATCTCTCTACGTAACACTGCCCCTTTTCATTCCCTCACTATGTTTCTGGAGCCTTGACATTTCCCTGGAAGACTCCAGCGACAGTGTTAGGGAATTAATATGGTAGCTGTCAGCAATGGGGCTTGCCACCTACCCACTGTTTTTTTAATGCTTCTGGTGCATCATAAAATAAAATATGGGGAGATGGAAGAGGAAGCTTCCCCACCAGAACTATCATGGGAGCAGGACAGACCAGGGTTGAAACCACAGAACAGCAGGAAGGCATTTTTAATTTTTCTTTTTGCATCACCATTCCAATAAAAGAAGCCTTGATCTGGGGTGGTGATGCTGAGCTTGTGCAACGCTGGTGGCACATTTGGCTTAACAAAAATGTTATAGAAACAATACATTTATAATATCTTTCCCTCACAGTCACACACACACAGGATTGCATATACAGGGTTGTACAATTAAGTCGTCATCATCATCATCATCATCATCATCATCATCATCATCCTCTTAGTTCAAAACACTTTCTACATAACAGTGTATCTGAGCCAAGTAAGGGATTACTAGGTCTTATTATATTTGCCTTTAATTTTCCATGTAATAAGTCAGCTGCTCAGATTTCTCCCCCGCCTTCTCCTTAATGATAAATTGTTTAGGCTGTGTCTATTGTAAATAGAAGTGCTGAAATCATGGTTTCACCGCACTTGTCTTTCATCCCTGCACTGCCACAATAATGAGAACTTGGGGATAATGACTTAAGGGGGGGAAAGGGCTGGATTAAGAGGGACAGTAAATTAGGCATTTCTTTCTCTCCATTGGAGGCCCGCTTCCTGCTTGTTTCTGAGTTCCAGTGGAAAGTCAACTGCACCACATATTTCCCAAGGCCAAACCGGCCCACCAAAGGCAGCCTCTAAGTATGCCGGTTACATTATCGTATTGCCTGGAGAGTCCTGTTTCCCCAGAAGGTCAGGGGCAAGGTCTATTAGCAAAAATGAAGGGGGATATGATAGTGCCTGATCACTGTGTATCTAGCCCAGGGATAAAATTAAAGTTTGTGTCCCTCTAGGCCTTTTTTATTTTACTATACCTTAACTTCTGTGTACTCTGAGTGGGAGAGGACAGAGGGTGGCAGTTTTTGCTCCATAATTGTCCATATAGCTGCTCTTGAGCATTGAACAAGATTGTGACAGTCGGCAGCTATCAGCAGAAAGTTAGATCGTACATCTATGCATACACATACATACATTTTTATTCTAAGGTATATTCATTGATGTCTAGGCATTTCACTTAGGAAAGTCTGAAATGTTTTGTGTATTGTCACTTATGTGGGTAAAAACAACTGGGACTTGCAGGACTCAACCAGGGGACACCATCTAGCTGGTCAGAGCTGGGCTGGGTGGTGCAGATAGAAATTCAGGATATCCGTGGCAAATGGTTCAGCATCAGTGCAAAACTCTCAAATTCACATTAATAATTATTTAGAATAAACATTGTTTCCATTTAGAAATCTGTTTGACTAAATGTCACCACAAAACTGTATTTTAGTTTCTTCGAGAGGATTATGTTTCATTTCAACTTTTGCTTTACCACTGGCCTTCAGCAGTGCAAGGCAAAACTTTAAATAGAGGCTAGCACTTTAGTCTATACACCCCAGAAGGAGAAAAAGAAATTCAGTACTGATATGCAAGACTTAATCAAATAGCTTAAGGAAGTACCTACTACAGTGAATGTTACCGTGGCTCCAAATAGTAGTTCAGTCAGCTCATCAAGAAAGGCAAGGCAGGCCAAGGAGTTTTCAAAATAGACTGGATGAGGAACCAATCAGGAATCAACTTTCTTGGACTCCCATGACATGGACCAATCAGGGACCAGCTTGCCAGGTTCAAATACAAGAGCCCAGCCAGCCCATTTTAGTGCCTTTGAGCTGCCGAGAGGTACACCACAAAGCAGCTCGTTCTGCCTCTGAAGGTGCCAGCCACAGCTGCTAGTGAAATGTCAGAACAAAAGAAAACCAGACCATGGCCATTCAGCCTGAAAGCTCATCACTGCTTCAAGGAGCTCTTCTTCTCTTTTTTCCCCCTTCTACCTTTCCTGCTAAGAATTCAGAGGGATGCAGCCACCCCCCCCCCTTTTTCGTCAATCTAGCTAGTAAAAAGGGCAGTGAAATAAAGTGACCTTTTGGCATAAAGTTAACTCTTGAGTGCTTATCAGGATAACTTCCAATAACCAGTTATTGGTGGGAATATTGTTTCCCCCAATTTGGCTTAGTTAGTTTGTGTAACTTTAATACTGTGGTCAAGCCCACAAATAAAAAATGCTGACTGCAGGGAAAAATGTCCTGCAGTAGAAGTGATACCCTTATGTGCTAGGAGGAGTCTGGCAGGCATGTCTAGTTAGGAAAAAGATACCACTGGGACTGATCCAATCATGGGCCTGTCCTAAGTTATTGAAGGCTTGACACACACTGCAGGAGTCACACTCAACCTAGATCTGGTTTCTGTCTTGGGGCGGTTGCAATGTAATCTAAGAATGGAAAACATGACCCTCAGTCCATTGCCATGGACAGATCACTCCCTGATGGCTTTGTGGCTGGCTGGTGTTGTCTCCTGCCCCCTGCTGGGAGATAGGACCAATTACATTGGTCCACTCCAGGTGACTAATAGACTCTGAGGAGTTCCAGAGGGAGCTTGGGGTGTTTCCCAAGGATCTGATGGGTGGTTTGACTGAGGCCTTGGTCACTGCCTGGAATGGTTACAGTACATGACAAGAGCTTTGGACCAGATTATTCTTATGCAGCCTCTCACTGTGCATCCCACGGTGCTCATCGGTTATCTGAGGAACTTTGGGAGATGATCACCAGGAGAGACCCTTCCACTGGAGAAGCTGAAGGATGAACCCGACTCAGCACAACTAAGAGCCCATATTAGGGACTATGTTGTGGTGAGAAGATTGGCAAAACGTAGCTATTTCCCCCCTTCTTATTGTGTCCACAGAAAGCTGCCCAATGGCTCTTTTTAGTTTGACTCATTCCTTACTGTGGACGGGTGACCCACAGGACCCCTACAAGGCTGCTTGGAGAAATATTCTAGGCATCTGGTGGATAAAATAATTGGTTCAGTTGGAATTGGACTCTGGGAATTGGACTCTGTTGAGGTATTGGAAGTACAATCTTGCATGGTTAGCTGGGCTGGGTTTGAACCAGTAACTCTTGAGGAGGTGGATAGGTCTGCTAATCTGGCCACCTGTTGGGTTGTTTTAGATTTTTTTTATCCTGCCTTTATTATTTTTTTATAAATAACTTAGTACTCCTTCCTCCTCCTATTTTTCCCCACAACAACAACCCTGTGAGGTGGGTTGGGCTGAGAGAGAGGGACTGGCCCAAGGTCACCCAGCCAGCTTTCATGCCTAAGGCGGGACTAGAACTCTCAGTCTCCTGGTTTGCTATTGGCTCCTTCCTAGGGCTGAGAGAGAGAGGGGCTGGCCCAAGGTCACCTAGCCGGCTTTCATGCCTAAAGTGGGACTAGAACTCACAGTCTCCTGGATTCTAGCCCGGTGCCTTAACCACTAGACCAAACTGTTTATTAGATCCATGCCCCTACTAGTTGGTGAAGGCTGCCCAGGAGATGAGATATGGTTGGGTCTATGCAGTAGTATCTCTACACTTGTCCTGGCTGTCTTGAAAGTAGCAGTGGTGTGCCCCCTCCTCAGGAAGCCATAGCTGAATCCAGCGATACTGGAAAATGTTTGCCCAGTCTCCAACCTTCCCTTTTTAGGGAAAGTTGTTGAAAAGGTGGTCAGCTGCAGCTTCAGAGAGCTCTGGAGGAACCTAATTATCTAGAACCCTTCCAGTCAGGTTTCAAGCTAAGACATAGTACTGAGACACCACTAGTCACTCTTGTTGATGACCTCTGGTGGAGCTGGGATGAGGGTAGTGCAACTGTCTGGTTCTCCTTGATCAGCTTAATACTATCGACCATGGCATCCTTCTGGACCACCTGTGGCATTAGAACTGGTGAGCATGATGTTGTTTTCCCTCCCTCCCTCTGGGTCTACTTAGTGTTAGTAGCAGGAGAGAGATCATACCTAAGTGCCCTGATGTGTGAGATGTTGCAGGGCTTGACACTGCCACCCCTCCTGTTGAAAACCTACATGAGGTCATTTGGTAAGGTCATCTGCTGGTTTGGGGTCAGGTACTATCACTAATGATACCCAGTTGTACATCATGACCATAGGTTGACCAGGTGATGCTGTCAAGGTCTTGTTCCAGCATCTAGAGGCCCAGGTGGGGAGGAACAGACTTGAATTCAACCCTAACAAGACCGAATGGCTGTGGGTATTTGGAGCACCTGGGACTGGAGATGTTCTTTTTTTAGTCCTGAATGGGGCTTCACTTCGCCTTTTGGGACTGGTGTGCAATTAGGGGATCTTTTTGGACTCACAGTTTCTGCTTAAGGAGCAGGTGGCCATTGTGCATATAATTTCATTTGGGACTTCTGGAATGTGCAAGTCCAACAGAACTTATGCGTTTGTGCATTCCAGTTTATAAGAGTAGAGTGATCCCAAACAGGTGAGGAGAGCAGTTGTTTGTTGGCCACAGCAGAGTTTCCCCAAGTCAGATGGGTATGGAGACAGAAATTCAGACAGAATTCAAGGGTCGATCAGACTACATATCTGAAAGATGACTCTCCAAAAAACCCCCACCAATTTAGTGGTTAAAAAGCACTCTGTTTAAAATAGTTTTAAAAAGAGAAAAGCAATGTTTCAGTTTATCTACTGAATGAGCTTTTCTGGTAGAACCAAACATAGGAAATTGTATGCATCAATCCTGAATACAGCGTACCAGCCACTCCAGGGTATCATAGTGCTAGTTGAAAGGACCCATAACAATTCAATATTGTCAGTTAATAAATTGCAGTATTGTCCTGATTGGGTTAGACATGGGAGACAGTGTCTTCAAGATATTTTTAGTCTGAAGTAGAGCAGTCTAGGATGCTCTGTTTTCATCTCATTGATCTGGACTGCAGACACATACATTTTCCTTGAGAAACAATCCTTTGTTGCCTCTATATTTGAGATTCCTCACTATGAAATAAGTTCTCAGTAGCTTTTCCCTTAGATCTGAGTATTCTAACTTTATCTCATCCAACAACTCACAGTACAGCTTATACAGTACATTTTCCTCTACCTCCATCCCTGCTTGTGAGTTCTAGCTTCGAGGATGGTTCAGATGATCCAAAGATTATATGCTAAATTTCTATTAGGTCAAGCACCAGGCTGGAACCTCCTATCAGTAGACTCTGCTTCTTGCCTGAAGTTCTATCCCATAAACTATGGCTTCGTGCTTTCCTTCAGCTTCGGTCTTCAGGTCGTCTTCTCCTATTACAGTATGTCTTTACCATACCTGGCTTGTTCTTTCCTTTGCCCCAGATCTGTTTCTTCCAGTCATGGGCTGTCTCCAACTGATCTTATCCTCTTTATTTTTTAGACAACGAATGTGAAGCTTCCCTTCCATAGGAATTGTAATTAAGCAAAGTCGATCTCTTATGGCAAAGATGATCTCTTATGCTCCAAACATGAAGGTGGGCTTCTCTCCTTTACACTTCATAGTATACTTATTCATAGGCAAAGCAGACACAAAGGAATGATAACAAAATGTGCTGCAAAATTCTTTGTTCCACATGAGAAACAAAAGAATGTTCTTTACAAAGTGTTCTTAGAGTTCTTGGAGTTTTAGGAATTTGGGCAGCATTTTCAAAACAGGTAAGTTTTGCTCATCTTTTGTGAGCAAGAGTTATTTGAAGTAGTTCAAAAGCGTGCATGGCAGCATTTGTAAGGCAGTGTAAGGAATCCTTCATCATATCTTTTAAATTGTTTGGCACAGTCACTGGGATTGGCAACATGTCTGGAACCAGACTCTGGGTATAGATAGTGTATGGCTGACATTCTATTGCATCAGTATGATTTGCCAACTGCTTTCAGAAGTTAATGTTGCAGAATGAACTTCCAGTTCACATGGAGAGAGAGAGAGCTCTTAATGAGCACAAATAAACTGATGGAAAGCCGTGTGATAGATACAGGGTATCTTTTGTTGCACCAGCTTTGGGTGTTTATTTCCAGGGTGAATCTATTTTTTTCCCTTTCATAACAAACAATATATTTGCTTTTTGTCATTGTTGTTCTGGGCAGAGACATCACTCTGACAACAAAGGTCTGCATAGTTAAAGCAATGGTATTCCTTGTAGTAACCTATGGCTGTGAGAGCTGGACCATAAGGAAGGCTGAGCGAAGGAAGATAGATGCTTTTGAACTGTGGTGTTGGAGGAAAATTCTGAGAGTGCCTGGGACTGCAAGAAGATCAAACCAGTCCATACTCCAGGAAATAAAGCCAGACTGCTCACTTGAGGGAATGATATGAAAGGCAAAACTGAAGTACTTTGGCCACATAAGGAGAAGACAGGATACCCTGGAGAAGATGCTGATGCTAGGGAAAGTGGAAGGCAAAAGGAAGAGGGGCTGACCAAGGGCAAGATGGATGGATGATATTCTGGAGGCGACAGACTTGACCGTGGGGGAGCTAGGGGTGGCGACGGCCGACAGGAAGCTCTGGCGTGGGCTGGTCCATGAAGTCACGAAGAGTCGGAAGCGACTGAACGAATAAACAACAACACAGACCTCTTTTCCTATTTTCAACAACAGCAGCAACCACAACTCATTGGGGTTAAGCCCTACTTGAACTTTTAGTCTGTGCTGAAAATCACAGAATCAGCTTTCCATGGAAAGTAAAGATCAGAACGTTTCAAGTATTCATGCTGTATGTTGAAAGGGGTCTGTTTATTTCTTTATTTTTAACATTTATATGGACACCCAACTCAATAAAATGACTCTGGGCAGCATACAAAAAGGTAAACTACTAATACAATCCCCCCAACCCACAATACATTAAAAACTAACTAAAACCATAAAATGATAACTAGACTAAATTTGGGACTCCACTCATCTGGAGCCAAAGGCCTGAGGAGATTTGAGGAATTTCTTCCATTAGACTCTCTTTTAAACAGTTCTGTAGAGTTGCAGTTGAAAGTAAGAATGGGAAATCATTTTCTAAACTCTGCCAGTTTGGTGTAGTGGTGAAGGCATCAGGCTAGAAACCAGGAGACTGAGAGTTCTAGTTCCACCTTGGGCACAAAGCCGGCTGGGTGACCCTAGGCCAGTCCCTCTCTCTCAGCCCTAGGAAGGAGCCAGTGGCAAACCAGGAGACTGAGAGTTCTAGTCCCGCCTTGGGCACAAAGCCGGCTGGGTGACCCTAGGCCAGTCCCTCTCTCTCAGCCCTAGGAAGGAGCCAGTGGCAAACCAGGAGACTGAGATTTCTAGTCCCGCCTTAGGCACAAAGCCAGCTGGGTGACCTTGGGCCAGTCCCTGTCTCTCAGCCCTAGGAAGGAGCAGGCAATGGCAAACCACTTCCGAAAAACCTTGCCAAGAAAACTGCAGGGACTTTTCTGGGCAGATGCCAGGAGTCAACACTGATTCAAAGGCAGCTTCCCCCCCCCAACCCCCCCCCCAAAAACAAAACAACCTTCTGCAGACTGCAGTTCTTAGTACGTGATCAAAAGCAGTTTATTATTTGAGCAACATTTCAGTTGTTTCATTCTACACTCTGAATAACTTCTAATTTCACATGGCATTAGGAATGGACTGAAAAAGCTTTAGCGTTACCAGGCACAGCAATTCCCAAGTACAGTGGTTCTGGCACATAGCGTTCATGCTTGTTGTAGTGTATTGATGTCAAGGAGTCTATAAAAAGACAAAGAGGGAAGGAAAGAGGGCACTGGGGAGGAAATCAGTGCAAAAATATATATGCTAAACTCTATGCAAGTGGTTTAGAAAGGGGCTATAGATTATGCCTCTTTCCCAATATGGTAATAAGCACAGTTAGGGCTTTTTTTAAAGGTACTTATGAAAGCAAAAAGAAAAGTATAAACTGCATTTTTACTGAACATTACTTTGACTTGGTCCAAAGATTAAAATGGCCAAACATGATTTTGTATATTTTAGACATTTTAAGTTTCGGTGCTGTTCTTTCACCGGTTAGTTCCATAGGTTTCTATATGATTTCTACATTCTATATAATTTCTGTCTTTCTGTATAAAATATTTATCTACCTTACAACATGTAAAACTGTACTGTACAAACAATGATCAACAAACCAAATGAGAAATGTGGTTTCAACATCAGAAGGTCTATTTTTCAGTCAGCCTAGATTAAAAATGTCACCTAAAGAAGCACTGAAGGTTAGGATAAATACAGAAGGTTAACTGTTATCTAAAAGTCATTATATGAAATAAACAGATGTAGTGAGGAAATTCCAAGGACGGAGTTCCCACCACCACAAAAGTCGAGTATGTTGTATCCTTCTGTCTTACTTTGGGAAGAGCTACACAGCACCGACTCTTCAGTTTAAAATCCTTCTATAGCTTTTTAAAAAGCAAAGCCATGTAATTCAGCAGTACTGTGGCAAATAATTTTAATTGCATAAATAAGCAGTTCTTGTGAAAATGGGCCCATGTATGTTGAAATTATACTCATGTATTCTTATTGCTGTTCAGTATCTGATCATATTAAAACCATGTGGTTTTATTTACTAGCATCCAGTGACAGACATCAGGATCTTAATTGATTGGATTGCTCTAAAATCAGAAAGTAGCAGCAGTGAAATAGAAAAAAGGTAGAACCCTAAACTAGAAATATAGCCTTTAAATCTATTGAAAGAGGGAAACGTGCACATGGTAGTGAGAGCTGGAACTCATTCAGTTCTGATCTTTACATGAACAAGTCACATTTCCTGAACTTATGCATGAAGATAAACGGACTTGCATGTTAAAATATGTTTTTGAGAATTTTATCATCTTTTTCAAAAATTTAACTAATGAGCATAAAAATGCAGGCATCCGAAGAAAATATCTACCAAAAATCATATTAATGAGCTACTTACAAATGTGCGCTAACCTAAGTGAAAATGACAAATCTGCCTATTTCTATTATACCTAAGTATAAAATATTTCTATCCCACTAAAATGCTTGCTTAGAGTAAAAAATTGTATATAGTTAGCTATGTGTTTTCTGCTTTAGCAGTATATTCTTTGTCCAGTTTAGGAGCTGATTTAGGCAAACATTTGGCTAAGATAAGATGCTGTTGATTGTAAGGTTACTTTGACTTCCTTCTTTTGGTTCTTATCCTTAACTAATGGCTAATCTATTTCCTTCTTGGCTACTGTCTCACAGGATTGAGGTTCAGCATGTACATTAAGATGTAATGAACCGTAATAATTACCTCAGTTAGATATTTATAAAACTGGTGAATAAGTCAAATGTTTACAACTCATGATGGCTGAGGGACATCACCAGAGAGGAAGATCATTGTATGAATCAGCCCTATAAACTAATGATGGTGGATTGCTGGAATTTGAGAATCACATGTTGAACAACAGAATTCCTATCTGGGGAGTCTTTGGTGCTCTCTGAGCCTTGTTGTTTTCATGCAGACGTTTCATTGCCAGGCTAGGCAACATCTTCAGTACGAAAAGGGAGTGGAACTTGCTGTCTGTTTATATACCACGGCTTGTCCTGCCTGTGTTGGTGGGGGTCTTGTACTCTCCTTGGTAGTTCCTTGATTGGGCTGTTGTGTGCTGTTTGGGTGATTGACTGAGTTAATAGTTCCTTGATTAAGGTCTATTGTGTTGTTTGAATTCCTATCACAATGGTACCATCTAATAGAAGAAGAGGTTCACTCCAAGTGGTTGTGATCAATAAGAAGAAACACGTCTTTGTACTGCTTGAACACAGAAGAGGAGAGAAAAGTGAGAAGTTCCTAATTGTGCAAGAAGCCAGCTATGAAAGAACTGAAAAAAAAAGTGATATTGATTACAGCCCCATTTTTAAGTAAGTATGGAATGAATAAATTTTAAAAGAAACATTCAGCTGTACTATGTACTGTCTTTTAGATGTTCCAAGTATTGAAAGTACTGATTACAAAATACAGAAAGTAAAACTTTGCACAGTACTGTATTTCGAACCTGAGAGAGCTAAACTTGACTTTGAACATCAGCTTCACACTTGAGCATGAATCTTTCCATTTGTGCTCAAAATTTAAAATGATTGCAGTGTTGATTGTTTGCATTAAATGTATCTTCCACACATTCAACTGTAATACTCATATTTGTTACCGGAAGTCTATGCCGAAAGAAATTGTCTGTTTGTGCGTGTGTCGTAATTTGGCCTTTTAATTTTTTATTGTTGTTTTAATGTTTGTAGAATAGGTTTGCTACTGGTTCTTGGATATTTCTTCTTGCTTTATTCTTTTAACCTGGGTCTGTCATGCTTTGCTGACTTATTAGCAGAAAGGGTGAAATAAAAATATTAATATTAAATAATAAATCACACTTGTCCTATCTAGGAAGAAGATAGTCTCGATATAACCCTTGTCTTTTCTTAAGAAGAATAGCTCTTGTCCTTTTCTAGATTTTCTATATTGACTCCACTGCCTATGTGCAGAGACATTCATAAACTGCCTATTTGCCAAGATTTAAATGCCTAACCTTTCTAATGGCACTGGGGATTGAACTATGGTTCTTGAGAGAGGTTATTAAGCTACCGTGCCAGTTATGCTTAATTTTTGAGACTCAGAAGTAAAGTGTGCACTGTAGCCAACATTCCTCTTTGCTCAGCTCAGCATATTTTTTTTTAATGTCAACAATTAAGAGTTGCCAGGAAGGAGTGCCACAATCAAAAGAAGTCTTCAGCTCAGAACAGAATAATGAAGTATTAATGACGCATGCTAAGAACTTTTCCACATGGTTTTCCTTCTAAGAACGGCTTGTTTTCATTTTTACTTCGTCACCTACCACTGTCCTTCTGAAGAAGCTACTCTGATAGTGATGGGGTAACAATGTTTTCAGAAAGTCTGAGTGAATTTTCTTGTTCGTTGTTTGCTTTTTTCCTCTTTCGTCAGTAGCAAACAATCCTGGTTGAAATTTGGTGGTGGTGGTGGTGGGGGGGGGTTGCACTTGTTACTTTATTCCCTTCTTTAAAGAGTCCTCACATCTGCTCATTGACAAGAGGTAGGAGAATACTTAGTAAATATTGACACCTAACCATGGAACACAGCATTGTCAGACCATCACTGTTCACTAAACAAGAAGACACAGTGAAGAGCTTCTGTGCTGCTCACCAGCACACAGGCATATATACATATATGGTGGTCCTTGACAAAGTAGAAGAGAAAGTGAAAACAAGGGCAAAGATAACTCTCCCTTGCTGATTCTGCATCCTATTTAGGGTTGTCTAGCTTCAGTTTTGCCCCCATTTTCACAAATGGGTGTAAAATGAAAGCAGAGCAATGGTTGGGCGCTGAACTAATTTTTAGCTTAACCAAACTGTGGTAGGTAGATTCAATTGAAGTCTTCCTATAGATTGTTTTGCAGACACTTTCATGCATTCACCTGCTTTTCATGTGATTCTGATGAAGACCAAAGTAGTACTGTACGTTTCCACACCAGCATCATAAACCTTACATGTGCTTTCCACAAATAGAACCTAATCAGAACCCTTTTTGAATCTGTCATCTGCAGCCCTACCTCTAGCCCAAGTTTCTTTTATTATTTTGATATAATTTACAGTAAGCCATAGTCAGTAAACAAGCATATTATAAGTTCCGAGTTAGACCTTTTTGCATGATACAGATTAAGAAAAGGTAAAGGTAAAGGTTCCCCTGCACAGTCGTGTCCGACTCGAGGGGCCGGTGCTCATCTCCGTTTGTTAGCCAAAGAGCCAGCGTTGTCCGAAGACGCTTCCGCGGTCATGCGGCTGGCATGACGCGCGCGAAACGCTGTTTACAGATTAAGAAAGCAAACATTATTTTACATATGAGGGATGCAATCAAGAGATTTGGATCTGTCTTTTTGCTCAAGACACATGTCTTTATTTGTGTTTACGGATTACTTGTCTACATTCAGTAAGTAAGCCTCTCTGGAACATGATTGAAAATGCTTGAGAGGAACAATTTTGCAGAGTGACTTGTCTCCACTCTTGCGAACTCTTGGAAAAGACTTGCAAACTCCTGGATTGTGTAGTAAAGCTAATAGTAATACTCAGTAGGGCTACTGAGTTGGGACTTTTTAGAAATGTAATTATTTAAATTGTGGAAGCATAACAAAACAGTGATGTAATGGCTAACTCTGAATCCTGTTCCAGAGATTAAAGAAGTGAGACAATGAGGACCAAGAAGGAACAGTGCCAACGAAGCTATGCAATGAACTGCTTTGGTTTCTAAAAAGGGAGAGTGAGGGAAAGAAAGCAATGGGGATTGGAAAGCTGATGACAGAGATGGCGACTCAACAACTTTTCCTCTATGTGAAACATAGAGAGAGGGAATAAGGATCCTTATGGTTGAGATAAATCCCACCCCACCCCCCAAATTGAGAATTATGAAAAAAAAGACTGTTCAGATTTCTTCTGCAACAGAAGAACACAACCCTTTTCTGGAAACATCTGGAGATCAGAGATTCAAACATGAAAATGCTGGCATTCACCCAGCTTGGATTTAGGCAGGGTCTGCCAGAAAAATCTAACAAAAACCACACAGGGGAGATTTAGGGAAAGGACTTTGGGGAGACTCACAAGAGTCCAGGACTTTGAGACAGCCATAGTATGAATGATCATGCTTGATCATACTTGATCGTACTGATCAAGGAAAAGAATTGGATGATCCTGGGAAGGTGATAAATCAGGAGTTCCCACAGCAGTGTATCATTAGGTTCAAATCAATAGCAGTTTAATCAGAAACCTTTCATGTGTTCTCTGCTATGGTCTTAGAGACCTCGCTAACTGATCTTCCTAATCAGGGGCTGTATTGGTACCTTATAGGTAGCTGAGCCAGTTGCTCTCTTGATCCACTGATTTACCCCCATGTACCAGCAGTACACTGAAACTTAGAATTCATTTTCTAAGCCCTCCAAGATGACACTGAGAAGCTGTCACAATCAACCTTCCCCTAATCAGATGGGGAAAAAAATGGGGGGAAAGCTTTTGTGGTGCTATCAGGGTTGGTGCCACTATGGACAGAATTGAAAATGCCTTAGCTCCCCCCACTTTC